>CACVCL010032479.1:0-16287 GCA_902729485.2 Mus minutoides | reverse complement strand
GAAGGAAGGAAGGAAGGAAGGAAGGAAGGAAGGAAGGAAGGAAGGAAGGAAGGAAGGAAGGAAGGGTGATCACAACAAGGGATGCTGACAAATGAGGCTGTGTGTGCATGGCAAAGGACTGCATCCTGAGGAGTAATTCCATTTCCAAGATATGATAAGAATGGCGGTCAGGGTATCTGTGAGTCCTTCAGAGAAGGGCCAAGAGAAAAGAAGAAGACAACACACAGTCCTGCTGTCAGAGGAAAGATGAGTTCATACCCAACAGCCACTGAGTCTGAGAGGAAGATGAGTTGCACTCTTTGCTTATCCTTCTCAGCCTATCAGGTGTGAAACAACTTGATATTATTTCAGTGTAAGTTGAGTTAAGTTTTACAGCACACACACACAGAGCAACAGATGATCCAACTGGATCATGAATTTTTCTTTGATTTCTATAAAAGTCAAATATGAGATAGTTTGAAGACACTCATAAATAAGCATTATATTACAAAGGAAATAAGTTTTTAGTATTCTATTGCAAATTACCTTCTCGTTTCAATAATTTAAAGAATTACTTCTATGGTACAAATATATATGCTTAAAATATTAGTGAATTTCAGAAGGTTAGCAGTAATACATCAGGGCATACCATCATTGAATTGGAGTCCTGATTTTAGTGATGTTCTTAAGCTATTGATGTGGAACTGGGCAAAAATATTTAATTGATAAAAGAAAGGGTCACATAGTTACTCTTCCAAAGAATCCAGAATAAGCAACTGAAAACAGAGTTCTTGGTAACTGCATAGTTACACGGTCTCCTCAGGTAGATTTGATTCAAATTATGATACAATTCAACCTCTTCAGAACCTGCCAGACAGCCATCATAATGCTCTTTGCCAGTTACCTAATCTCAAGCTTCTGCAAGCCAACAAATCTCAGGGCCTTTGAGGAGCTAGAGACCTTTGTAGGAAGGCTGAAACAACTTTAAAAACAGAAAAATCACTATTTAAAGGAGACAAGATTTTGCACAGCCATGGCTGGAAACTTGGAATGTGGAAATATGTATCATTTGACTTTGCTGTTTAGATGCTGGCTTGGGACTTACAGCAGCACTAAAGAACGGTAGTAAAAATTGCTTCTACAGTGAAAGGAAGGATGTAAGTAAGTTTTGACTGAAATGAGTTAAACATAGTAGTTTCCAATGGCTCCACTAAAAAGCATCCTCGAACTCATGCATATGGCATAATTTGTCAAACATGAATTGTACCCTTATAACTAGTTATAAGGGTAGAAACCCTTATTATAAAGTTAGTGAGAATATTATGCTTTGTAGGACTAATCTTTCAGAAAAGAAAATATTTTGTAAAAGAAAAAAAGAAAATCTTCTTGTACTGGATAAAGAGAGGTATAAATACCAGCCAGTCTTCTGACTGGATGCAGAAACAAGGGTTTAAGAGTCATGTTTTTGCTTCTCTCTCTCTCTCTCTCTCTCTCTCTCTCTCTCTCTCTCTCACTCTCCTCTCTTTCCTCTCTCTCTGTCTGCCTCTGTCTCTCTGTCTATCTCTTCTGCTTCTCTCCTTTTGTCTGTACACCTGCCTTTTTTCTTCTGTCTGTTTTTATCCCTTTGTCAGCTCACTTTCATTGTATAATATAAAACAATAGAATTCTGTATTTAGTTACACTTCTTAGTATAGTGCACAATATGTGTATAGTGTACACTCCACATAGTATGTAACTGACAAAGTGTTACTAGCTTGTGATTTATGCCAGGCCTTATAAGATATCAAGACAGGCCAGTGATTTAAATGGATGGAGAACAAGGAGCAAATACCCATCAATGGAGAATAAAGACTCTGGAAGAAATCATGTCTTCCCTTTACGAAAAGGTATGAGGTACAATTGATATAAATGAAAACTGATTCTTCCCCTTATAGACAAAAAGTATGGAAGCTATCTGTGGGTCCAGAAGGACTCCTGAGCTGTGTGTATTAGCTTTGTCTCATGTAGATCATTGTGGTGCACCATCTGGCACCACAAACCCAGGTAGGGTAATGATACTTTTGTGACTAGCATTCCCGTTCCACGGATTCATGCACTTACACTACACCTGAATTTGGAAATTGCTATGAGAGAAGTGAGTTTCCAATGATCACTCTCTTTGCTCTTGCAGCAAGGGCATTGACTGCACCCTGCTGGCTTTGAATTTACAGGGCAAAGGAGATGCTGGAACCAACAGTTGCTCTTCTCCTCTTCCCTGACAAAACCTGAGATTTCTTGTAGTTATACTAAACAAAGAAATAGAGAATTACAGGAACTCTAAGGCCCAGATCCTTTGAATGTGTTTTGAGTTTGGGTAGATGGCATTAAAAATGAACTCTTCTCGCAGGGTGGCTCTCATTTCCATTGAATTTTCATTTGCCTTATGTAGACATAATTTCTCTGCAAACTTCTAAGATCATAGATGAACACTAAGCTACCATTACTGAAACTCCCAAATACTGAAATGTACCTGTGGCAGATGTTTTCTGCTTTGACATAGGAGAACAGTTTAAGATTTTAAACCATATTTTAAAATCAATGCTCATTTAGTTTATTTGTATAAATAATTACATCATGGAGAAATTAAAAATAACTTATTACTATATTCTACATGATGTGATAATATTTAATAGTGACTATGTAGAATAAAATACTGATAAATACATAGGATTTGAGATTTTTATGACTTGCAGATGTTTAAATTTTATGCACTGTATAAGTATCATATGAATTTTATAAAAGGAAAACATGAAGTTCAAAGCGTGTCCTAAGCTACCTTTCATGAATCCACCATCCCTCACTAATTCCATTCCCTCTTGCAGAATGAAATTCCTTCCTTTCATCTTAGGTTCTCACAGCCTTGGGAAAGAGGTCATTGGGAAGGTCTAGTGAGATCACATTTCAGATATGTTTCTGAAAGATATTTATGAATCTGTCCTGTTTCTTCCCTCTGTTTGATTAATTGAGTACTTTTATATCCACTCCCTCTAAGAATAGCTTATCTCCACTCTTTATCAGCAATTATTTAGTCCAGGGTTATCTTCTACATCCATGGAAATGATCCAATTCCCAGATGTTCAATTTTGTGCACTGAATATTTCATTTTGTGTCACTGGTAAGTCTTCCTTCCTCCCCTTTAACATCTAGTTCCACAAAATTTAACCCCCATATTTATTTCCTAAAATAACTAATATAAAGTAATATAAAGGTCCACTGATATGATCATCATTTATATCCCAGATTTGAGCTTGTATTAATACCATGGGTCAGATGAGGTTCTTCATAAAATAATAAAAGGAGAAGTAATAACTTGCTGGAGAAGCTGAGTATCACAACTGGCAATGCTTCGCAAGGTGGAAAATGGTTGTGATTATGATAGCCCCTGTAGAAAATAGGATCATACTTATATCATCGATCAGTGGTTCTCTTCCTTCCTAATTCTGCAGCCCTTTATTACCAGTCTCATCGTATGGTGACCCCCAACCATAAAGATTATTTCATTGATCTTTCATTACTGTAATTTTACTACTGCTATGAATGATAATATAGATAATTTTTGAAGATAGAGATTTGAAAAAGGGATTGTGAACACAGGTTGAGAGCCACGGTGATAGAGGGTACTTCCTGCTGTCAGTAGAAGTACACAGAAAAGTCAGCGCTTAAGCTGATCCATCATGAAGACCCTTTCTCCTTCCTGAAGAACTGATCCAACCTCTGCATAGGAGAACATACTGAACATACAACTGCTTGAACTTATCTGGTATTTTAGAAATCAGCTAAACCATATGGTTGCTTTTAGGTACATTATCTATGGGATTTCAAACAGAATACTGTTTTGTTTTGTTTGTTTGATGGTTTGCTTGCTTTTGGGGATAACATCTCATTATGTAGCCATAGATGACCTAGAAATCACTGTAAACTAGGTTGGCCTCAAATGCACATAGATATGTCCGCCTCTCCCTCTTAAAGGTGAATGTCAGCACATCTGACACAAACACCTACTGTTAGATAGGTTGTAGAGATTATCTCAGTCTCCGACATACCCAGAACCAAGTAGATTCTAAGTATGTTGCTTTCTCTCTCAAGCTTTATAATTCACTGACAAGACCATAGTTCATTCAAAACATATCTTATTCTATACCAGCTACCACTTATTTTAATGAAATTATTCATTTTACACTATTTGAAATAGTTATGAGCTATACTTTTTAAATTTCTTTGTAACAGTCAGATTATTATTTTATCAGATCATAACTAAACTTCAATTTCCAGATTTGAAGGTCCATAACACCAATTTTGTAGCAAAATTATCAAGTATATATCCATCGTTAAGTGACAAAAATCTCCAGGTAACTCCGATTTGCTTAAAAGGCAGTTGAAAGGGTTTAAGAAGTATGCCATAGTATACCATTGTGGAGACATTTAGCATGACATTGCCAAACTTGCATTAAAGGAACGCTATCGTTTTCCTTAAAATCAGAGATCAGGGATATCACTGAGACACTGTCAGGGGGTGACTGTTAGAATGAGGAGGTATATTATCTGGAATATCTGAAAATCAGGAATATGAGGAAGTATGACTGGCTGAACTGCAGTAACAGTTGGAGTGTTGGCTGAAGCCCTCCAGAGGGAATGTTCAGTTTCTCAGACTCCATGTATAAAATAAACCTGGAGAGTATTATATCATGTTTGGAAATGCAAGTCTCTTGAATCTGTCCTCCACATTTGCAAATTTAGGGGAAGAACTGGCTCTGGCATTTAATAGACATGTGAAGAGCCGAATGATGGATAGGACACATGAGCCAGCACACCAGTGATCAGTTTCAGCTCCTCCTGCTAGCGACTGACCCCTTGTCTTTTCTGACCTGTTTATTTGTGCTTGTAGTTAATAATTATAATCCAGATAAGACTTTTCTAAAGGATGTTTAACATGTGTTTCAACATGCTGTCACTTTATAACAGCCACTGAAAGAAAACATTAGAGATCAAGGGCTGCTACTGTTGTTGTTGTTGTTGTTGTTGTTGTTGTTGTTGTTGTTCTTCTTCTTCTTCTTCTTCTTCTTCTTCTTCTTCTTCTTCTTCTTCTTCTTCTTCTTCTTCTTCTTCTTCTTCTTCTTCTTCTCAGACTTAGCCCATGGAAGAAGGAGGAGAAGGAAGAGGAAGAGGAGGGGGGAGAGCAAGAGAGAGAGAGAGAGAGAGAGAAAGAGAGAGAGAGAGGAAGTTGCATTTATTAAAATTCAGAAAAAGTAGAATGAACATTAGACTGCAAACTTATAAAAAAGCAACAAGGAAAATCTTAGGGGAAAAATATGTATCAATATGTTTCAGAAAATGCAGCAGTTGCCTGGAGCTAAGAAGCAAAATGCACATCTAGACCCAAGAGGAAGCTTTATGAAATGAATAATTGCAAATGCAAGGATTTCATTCCAAAATATACTTAGGGATATAATAACGAATGTCTTACAGAAAATGCTTTGGGTGTTATGACATCCTCCATCCTATTTCTATTTCCTAATCTCCATCTCACAGTGCTCCATCTGTGAAATAATCATGCTGCAATTTGTATTTCTAAGGAAGAGAAAAAGAAAAGGGGAAAAAGCCAGTTGTTAGCATCACTCAATATTAATTTACAGAAAATGGCATAGCCAATCTGGCTGTAGTTAAATAATCCTAACCATTCTCCTCTTTAAAACCAGTTGTCTGGGAAAGAAGGCATGGGAAGAATGGGAATGAAGAAGAATGGGGAGAGGGAATTGAGAGACCATGGGTGGGAGAGGAGAGGATAAAAAGGGCAGAAAGAGAGACACACACAGAGGGAGGGAGGGAGAAAGAGGCAGAGACAGACAGACAGAGAGAAAGACAGTGACAGAGAGAGAGAAAGAGAGAGAGAGGAGATGATGGTGCTGGTGATGGTGGTGGTGGTGATGATGTTGATGATGACGATGGGGAAGAGAAAGAGAGAGAAGGAAAACACAAAGAGACAGATAAAGAGAACATGTAGAAGGAAGCAAGGATAGAAAATGATGGTGCAGAGAGAATAGGAAGCAGCACCACAACAGCAATGACTCCAGCATCCTAGCCCCACACATGGGAGATGTCAATCACAAATCCACTCCTTTTATTTACCGTCTATAAGAAGAAAAACATATTTTAGCTGTCTACACTTAATTCCGGACAGAAGACTAAATTTTAGTGTATGGGCACAGACAGAAATTTCTTGAAAATATGGTTTGTTTATGTCTGTGAGAGAGGAGAGGGATGAGGGACAAAAATCAGAAGTATGTATGTAAGCCAGGGAAGTTAAATAATCCTAACCAATCTCCTCTTTAAAACCAGTTGTCTGGGAAAGGCATGGGAAATGAAGAAGAATGGGGAGAGGGAATTGAGAGACCATGGGTAGGAGAGGAGAGGATAAAAAGGGCAGAAAGAAAGAGAGACACACACAGAGGGAGGGAGAGAGAGGCAGAGACAAAGTATGATTTTGAGATAATTGTCCATTTGTAACTAGAGCCTGCCATTTGAAAGTTGAAATTAAAAAACAAAAGTCATGTGTTTATCAGTATTAAGCCATTGGCCTTTTTTTTTTTTCCCTTGGATACTTTATTTATTTATATTTCAAATGTTTTTCCCTTTCCAGCTCTCCCCTATGGAAACCTCCTGTCCCATCCCCCCTCGCCCTGCCTCTATGAGGGTGTTTACCCCCCATACCCACTCCCATCCTCCTGCCCTGGCATTCCCCTACATTGGGTATTGTACACCTCCCAGCCTGAGGGCCTCTCTTCCCACTGATGTCCAACAAACCCATCTTCTGCCACATATGTGGCCAGAGCCATGGTTGGTCCATGTGTATTCTTTAGTTGGTGGTCCAGTCCCCAGGAGCTTGGTTGACACTGTTGCTCCCTCCATGGGACTGCAAACCCCCTCAGCTCCTTCAGCCCCTTCTCCAACTCCTCTGCCGGCGACCCCTGAGCTCAGTTCAATGGTTGGCTTCGAGCTTCCTCCTCTGGACAGCCATATCAGGCTTCTACCATTAATGTCCTAAGAAAGAGACAGGTGAGTTTAATCTGGATTAAAGTTGTCCATGCTCACTACATTTATGTACTGACCACAAGACTAAGAGATACTGCTTCCATTGTATTGATTTTCAAGGAAGTTCAAAGGTAGACAGTGTAATAAAAAACTGAATACAATAACCCTTTATAGAGTTTTTCTTTTTTTTTTTTTCTTTTTCCCTTTACTTCATTCAATGCCACATCTGTGTGGAGCCTATTCTGCCTTTCACAAGACCTTGTTGATGCAAAAGCTCAGCTCCCATCGTTGAGGAGAACAGGTGACAGTTTATTCTGGAGCAGAATACTGGAGACCATTTCCCGGAACACAGATTTAACTACACCAAGTACATTGCTCCTAAATGCTGATTCTTGAGTGTTTTTTTTTTGTTTGTTTTGTTTTGTTTTTTTTTCCCAACAGAACAAGAATGGAGTAACCTGGGGAGCCATTCAAACTCCTTAGTGGTAATATCAGGTTACATCCAAAGAGGGAAATCTCAGCTTCAGATAATATCCAATGGGATTCTAAGCCTTCGGGCAGTAGAGTTGAGTTGTCTCAACTAAATAATTTCACCAGATAGCCACATGGTGTTAGGTCAAACACTATGGTAGGCTGGGAAGATAACATAAATAGTTAAAAGTAATTTGACTTCTAACCTACTGGAAGAGTTAGAAAAATTCCCTGTTAGGCAGATAGGAGCATAACTAGGTAACAAAGATGGTAAACTTCCAAGCTCCAGACTTCTTCCTTACTCTCCTGACTTAAGCCTGTCACCTTTAAACAAAGGCTTCTTGGGCTGTTCCTGCTGTAGATGCACCAGTAGGCCCCCTGATGATGGACTGGCTCAACCAATTCAAGTAAGTCAGGACTTGTTACACAGTACCTGTTGGCCAATCAAGGAGTGTCTTTATTTAAGCTGACCAACTAAAAGACTTTTAAAAACCCAATGCCCTGGCTTTGGCTTCCTGATCCCCCACTTGGCTTTGCAGAGAGACTTTCTGTCTATGTTCAGTGAATGTTTGCCTTCCCTCACACCTAGCAAAAACCTTTGTTCAACTGCTGGCTCTGTCTGCTCCTGTTTGCTGGCTTCTAGGTTTCTCTGCTGCTACCTGCTACACTTGATTTTTTTCTCTCTTTTTAATTCTTTAATTGATAACGTGAAGTCAATCAAAATCCCTAGAGAGTAACATTAAGGTATTCTCACTGTTCAGATTTACAGCTCTAACAAGTTAGTCATCTTTGCAGAATCTTTTAATAAGATGAGTGTATCTTTAGCGTAAAATTTAGTTCAGACTATTAGTGGTGCTGGCCTATGGCTAGTGTGTAAACATGCCCTGACCCTATTTGACCATCACCATAAGCAAGGCCCTATGGCAGGATGCCCAAGAGGCCTTTGGTTTTTTGTTGTTTTTTTGTTTTTGTTTTGTTTTTATTTTTTTGGTTTTTTATTATTTATTATTCTTTAATATTTTTTACAGTCCAGTTGTTATCCCCATCCTGGTCCATACTCTAACTGTTCCCCATCCCATACCTCTACTGGGTCTCCAAGGGGATGCTCCCACCCTCCCACCCACCCCAAACCCACCCACTCCAAACCCACCCACTCCGTGGGGCCTCAAGTTTCTCAAAGATTAGATGCATCTTCTCTCAGTAAGACCAGACCAGGCAGTCCTCTGCTGTATATGTGTTAGGACCTCCTATC
The DNA here is from genome assembly GCA_902729485.2 of Mus minutoides. Classification (NCBI taxonomy): domain Eukaryota; kingdom Metazoa; phylum Chordata; class Mammalia; order Rodentia; family Muridae; genus Mus; species Mus minutoides. Next base: position 7,517 of record CACVCL010032479.1, on the reverse strand, counting down.
AGCTGGTGTCTGCTTCCTGGTTGGTGGCTCAGTGTCTGAGAGATTTTGAGGATCCAGGTTAGTTGTTTTTAAGCACCAGGATTTGTCTTAGGTCAGGAGGGTAAAGAAGAAACCAGGCATCTTGGAAGTTTGCCACTTTTGTTATCTGTCTCGAAAAAAAAACAAAAACAAAAAAAAAGCCACTTTTGTTATCAAGTCATGGTCCTATTTGTCTGCCAATCAGGGGCTGTGTCTAACTCCATTACTAGGTTAGAAGTCAAATTATTTTGAACTCTTATTGAATTCCCAGTGCACCATTGTTTGATACCTTTTATCTGATACAAATAAAAATAGTAGCATAGGACTTAAATGAAAAGAAATGCTAACTTTTAATGATACATCTACACACAATCACCCAATCAGCTACTATTTAAAGGCATTTGCAGCAGTTGTATGCTTACTCCCCTCTTCCTCTCTATTCTCCCCCTCCTCCTCTCCATCCTCCCCCTCCTCTCCATCATCCCCCTCCTCCTCTTCTTCATCCTCTCCCTCCTCCTCCTCTCCATCCCCCCATTTCTCTATTTCTCTTCTTTGTCCCCTTCCCACATGTTCTGTCCTGAGTGAATTGAATAAGATTAATCAAAACACTGCTGATTTGTGTGTCTGAACTACAGATTAGCCGTCAATCACACAGTGAATTTAGTTCCATTTAATCTTTGTCATTCAGCTTTCAAATGTATAATCTATATAAAGAAAGGCAATGATTATTCCATTTTAAATGACAATTAAAGCGTTGCGTTTGAATTTTTCTGTCAATAGAAAAAAGTTTTAAAATGAATGCTCCCAGCGCAGCAGTTATAATTGAAAGGACCTTTTACCTCATAATCTCTCCCTTTATCTGCAAGTGAGGAGCACACTTGGAAAGGTAGAAGAACTGGAGCTCAATTTTTGACACAATTTTCTTTTGCAAAATAGTACTGTGTTTTTTTTTTTTTTTTCAGTTATCAAGGGTTTTTTCCCCCCTGTGCTATCTTGAGATAATTTTGTAAGAAAAGAATGGTTTTCTTTGCTTTTACAAATCTAAAATAAAAACAATTGCCTGTAAGCCCTCCTAGGGATCTAAGTTCTCCCAATGCCCTGTCCAGTCATCCTGATATGACTCTTTCATCCCTGTTGTTGAAGAAAATGACCATGGGGAAGCCAGCATGCTTAAGGGGGAAAGAAATTCAGGGTGAAGGTTTCTTGTCTGTTTACTGGCTTGTACAGAAACGCTTCTAGAATATTTATAAAACATGACCATTTAACAGATAAGTAACTGATATTCTGTCATAAGATAAGAAGTTATTTCAAAGAGTTGGAGACATGTGGTGAATATTCAGGGCAATCTTATGCCTAGCCCAAACCAGCAGCTGCTCTGAACTCAAAAAACAGAGCAGCTACTAACAATATTTCTGTTTCTCTGACATATTTTCTCTCTCTTTTTCTTTAAAATTAATGTTTTACTTTAACTGCCCATTTTCCCATACTTGAATGTTCATTATCTAAATCCATATTGCACGCACACACGCATCTTAAACAAAGGTAGAATCATAAATTAACAAAGTCTCCATTTCCAGTCACAAGAAACCTCCTTTTATGTGCTTGTTCTTGGTAATGCAAATTTACTTGGATGCATCTCAGAGTCTGAAGGTAAGCCCCTACTGCTGAAGGCACTGCACACATAAGACATAAGACTCAGGCTACTTGATCTGGGTCTAACCTTCTTCCTACTCTGCAGCTTCAACTGTATGCAGTAGCCTGCCAAGCAACTAATAGTCCTACCCAGCTACCTCACCTACAAACAACGAAGACCAGCGTAGCAGAATGATCATGAAGGAGCAATAGTGGTACTCAGATGTTGGTGGCAATCAAGATTTAAGGCCCACTCACGAGAAAGAAAGTCATATCTGGTAATAGAAACCTGGATAAATACATGGGGCTAGTGAGGTCATGAATTTTAGAAGAGCTAGACAATTAATTCCTTAACCACATTCTAATTCTTATCCTTATCTTCACAGATAAGTATAACTATCATCCTTCATCAAAGAAAGTCTCTACAGAAAATGAAGGCCATTACAGAAATCCACACCTGAACTCAGTGCAAAGACCAATGGACTGTCTTGTGGGGAGTTCCACCACCAATGGATAAGCAGCAGCGCAGTTTCTTCATCTGTGACTCAAGCAGCATCCTAGAAGAAGCAGTAGTGATATTGTAAGAACAAGAAGTCCAGCAGATGGGCTGTGTGAGCCTTTCTCTTAGAAATAATTCCATAAATACAATCCAGTGGTGTTTGTATGATAACATCTATAAACATGATAAACCAGAAGGGGAAAATTGTATGTGACTGCAACCCCAGACAAAGAATTACAGGCAACTAATGACTGAAAGTGGGAGAATCAGCCTCTTTAAAGGATGAATGTCTGAATTGGTGATGCAATATGAAGTGGTCAGCCTGAAACCATATATACAGAGACAATAAAAATGGACTCAGCTTGCTCTTTTGCTTTTGTTTTGGTTATGTTTATTATTTATGTGTGGGAGTATAACAAAAACAATCAAAGAAAAAGAGGGTGTCAGTTGACTGAGAGTGGGGACATGGGAGGGCTTAGTGAACGGAATGGAGAAGGGCCTGGGGGAGGAAAAGGAAAGGGCGATTGATGTAATTATGTTTTAATTTACAATATAAAATAATTGAAATAAAAATTGGGATTTTATATGTGCTCATATCATTTGCATTATTAATATATGACCACATTGAAGCCAGGAAAGTCAATTTCCCAACTGAAACTTCCTCAGGTAACTCTGGGCTGTGTCAAGTTGACATCTGAATCTAGCTAAGATAGGTATGTTAAATAAAATCATACTGCTCTTGTGCATGTACTTTCTATGAAATGATTGATTTCTATGAGTATTTTTAAATACTCAAGATACTACTCATTGATGATCTATGGGAAATTAAATGGGGCTTATTTGTGTAATTAGCTTTTGAGAATACTGTGTTTCTTTACTGCTCTCTAAAACATTAAGGGATCATTTCATTTTCCCCAAGGTTTAACTAGAATTTTTTTCTGTGTCTGACAGCAACACTCATTGTAAATTGCAGTTTGTTCTCCAATGATAGCACTGGCCAGCATAGTTTATCATCAGCCATGTGTCTATTCTGTGCTGTGCTGACCCTCCTTGAAGCAGTTACCCCTGACAAAACAGACATGTGAGTGATAGTTGTCCATTAGTGACTGGAAACACAGATGTCCAGTAAACATAATGTTATCCCATTTTACTGGATATATAAATTTGTCTGTGGTGATACAATTCCATATATAAAGCCACAAATAAAATATATTCTATCTATTCTATTGAAGCAGTATACCAAATGTAACCACTTTGCTATTATGGAGATTTTTATTTACATCATTTAATTGTTACTACAGTAAATTTTATTATTTATTCAGAAAAAGCCAACAGAGTTAAAACTACATGTCAACAATAGTGATATTATGTGACTAAAGAAGAAAACAAAACAAACATTAGAAATAAGTGAATTTGGAAAAAGGGAAATATCTTTCTAGACAGTCACAGCTTGTTTACATATATTGATAACCTTGTGCACATGACTGAAGTTTATGCCCTTTACATTTCTGAATTTTATTTTCATTCACCTTTAGCTATACTGGGTATTTTATGTGTGTGCATATTGTTTTATGTTTTGCTTTTTGCCTTCAGGTAGCTTTTCAGAAGATACCCCAGAGTTTTAAACACCATTTGAATATCCTTTTCTATCTCTTCTAATGATTTCTGCTTGGAGACTTAATCCATATTCTGCCTGTGATTTCTATTTAATCATCTTAATCATGTTTGTATTGTTTGAGCTGTTCATGTGCTACGCTATTGTGCTGAGCTTTTCTGAAGCATCTTAAAAGCACAATTTTTATCCTTTCAGGCTGTCACACCACCGCCGTCTCAGGCAACTCCTTCTTTCAGACTTGAAACCAGAAGGAAATACGTGCAATAACAATGTGCATTCATTGACATGTTTAGAGAAGAAAAATTGAAACAAAGTGCTAAGAAACAGGTACAAATTTTCCGAGTCTTCCTAGACTCCACAAAAATAATCATTGCCTTTCCATAAATTTAGGATACAAGGTTGAAAATATTTTAAGTACATGAAAACTGCAAAATTATCCCCACAAAGCACAAAATTGCAAATAGCTGAAAACCTATGATCAGAAATATTCACTTTGACCAATTTGTCATATTGAAAAGCTTGTCATTAGGATTGATTTCTTAAATCTGCCATCTCATTTTCCAAAAAATCACCTGTAGTTTAGTAAAATCACTCTATACAAAGTTTCTGGAGTGACCACTAAAACTGAAGTATCCCTCCAAATTGAAGACTGCATGCAACCTGAATGATCATAATCCTTTGGGAGAATTCATTACTCTATTTGCTTTACATTTGAACTGTTTCTTTAATGGCTACATGTGTAATATATTATAAATGTATGAGTGCTTGGGTTTGACCAGCATTGCCAGGGATTTATGACATTCAAAGACCTCATAACTATCTCTGTTACACTATATCAGAAATACACATGTCTAAGACATGCCATAAGGCAGAGGGCAAGAATGGATGCTTCCATGTACACAGAGAACAAAGAAACATAAAGCTCATTTTACCAGATGAATTCCTTCACAGGTGATGTTGAAAGGTATTGTGAAATGGAAAATCATTTGTGCAATAGATTTTCAGGTTATCTGTAACTATTAGTAACTTTATTTCCTCAAAAGATTACATGTTCTTTATGTCTTGACAACAATGTGTATCTTGGCCAGTTACACAGATGAGATTGGAAATAAGACTAGAGGAGAGCATAGGAAACAAGGTAAGAATACTGTCTTCCAAAGCAGTGTGTGTGTGTGTGTGTGTGTGTGTGTGTGTGTGTGTATACACATGCGTGTGTATACAGGTGATATTTTATAGGGATGATGGGTATCTTTATAGGAATGATCTATGATCCTTATACTACTGGGACAGATAGTACAGTACAGTAATTATCCTAAATTTTAAGAAACAAAATAATAACAAAGAACAGAGTTCAATATTGAAGAAAGGTTTAAGATAGTTGCAATAGGGGAGAAAGACAGAACTTAGGTTTGCTGAAAGAAAGGTCCAGTGTGCTCTACAGTATTGGGTCAAGCTAAATGAAAAGCACAAGACTGTTGGTGAGTAGGCTGATCAGTGGGATGTGTCAGACACACTGGGTTGTGCATAAATTTGCAGGCTTTTTTTTTTCATTGATTATGCCATCTGTGTTTGTTATCGAGTGTTCATCAAAGCTAGATCTCCACACTCCTATAGAATGAGACATAGGGGCCTATCTTTCTTCACCTTTGTATTTTGAGATCAAAATTGGGTCTCCAAAACTGGCTTGGCAAAATTATGAAATAAGTATCTTTAAAAGCATAAAAATAATTGTGAATATGCTGATGTGAACAAGAATTCTCAATTCCCATATGACCTCTTGGTTCACACTTTGTGTCACTGTTTGGAGGGCATTGGGACATTTAAGGGGTGATAATCTCACCATGCTTCCAAGTCACTCTTTCTCATGTGGATGGACATCTGTCAGCCTTCCAGTCTGCCCTCAGGCCTGCTGCTCGCTGCCATGCCTCCCTACTTAGAGGGACACTAATCCCTCTGGAACTATCAGCCAAAATAAACTCATCCGTCCATCGTTGCTTAGGGAAGTTGGTCACAGTCATTATGATCATGGTAATTTATCACACCAACCAAACAGTACCTAATTCAATGAGTTTCTAAATAAATGTTCAAAGAAAAGTGCTCTCTGGTATTATCTACTTAGTTTATTTATAAAGATGTATACATCTTATCACATAGCAACAGGGCTTCTATGGTTCTTCTTACTGGTTTCCTGATAGGTATCTAGGAACCTGAAAGTCAACCTTAGAAAACTTGTGAGGTTTAGGATTCATTATTGAATTCCCGGAACACAGGAAAGTCTAGGGATATGGTGATCTTCTGAGGACTCAATGGTACTAGAAAATGTATGGGTGTTACCCTTCTATTTTAAGTAATGGAGTTGCCATAGTGATGATGCCATTGATCAGCAAAGGTGGTTGCCTCCATGCTGGTGTGGTCACCAACCAAGACATTGAAAAAGCCACATTGTCACTTTCTGGCTGTGGTGAACTCAACCCCATGATTAAGGATCAGCTTTTTCTTCAGGGCACATGTGCTTGGAAATAGTAACCCCACCTCTTTTCTTTAAAAAAAAACACATGAGTTAGTTTATCACAGATATGGAAAGAGACAGTGCAGGTAACCTAGACATGTAGGCCTGAGAAGAAATGCAAAGAAGCTAGAAGAAATTCTGTGGTTTCAACTCAAGTACAGGGAAGATGTATTTCTTACCACAAACTGCAATTATAAACACCAAGTGATATCTGTTGAGAAACAGGAAGCTAAGAAAACACTAGAAAAGCATAAAGGTATGCCCAACTTTATACATAGTGCTGCTGGTCTTAATGAATATGGAAAAAACTGGGAAGAGAGTGACCCTGACACCATCTAAAAATAGGCAGATATGTGATCCTCCATATTGACTGAAGTTTTAATTCCTGAGAAACGAACTTGTGAAAACAGCTAATCTTGGTTTAAATCCTTAGTGTCCATATGTGATACTTTTATCCACTGAGAAAACAACTGACTGAGGATCTCAGGGTCTAAGGAATTCCCAGACTGGAACTCAAAAAGCAGCTTGCTGTTTTCCTCCTGTCCCTACAGTAACTTCAAAAGCCACCAAAACTCTTTGTGAGAATGGTAGATGGAAAAAGAAGAAAACCTTAAGGAAAGAGAGAGAGAGAGAGAGAGAGAGAGAGAGAGAGAGAGAAAGCCTCCTGAGGCCTACACTAACTGGGTTCCTGAGTGGGAGGCCAGAGCTGTATGGGAAAGAAAGGTCAAGAGGAATATGGAGGCCAAGACAAAAGTACTCTGATCAAGGCCCCAAAGCCTATTGGGAGTCTGTGTTTATAAAGAGGGTAGGCCCATCCCCTGCCAGTACTCTTTGCGCCTGGGTCCAGCCTGAAGATGACTTGCAATTTGCAGGATGTGTCTCTGGAATGTCTCAAGGGTATTTCATCAGGGAGCAGGATTTTGGCAAAGTACAGTGGCAGTTGACATAACAAAAGAGCCTAGTAAGTCAGAAGGCTACACAGCAGGTGATCTCATTTCAGTGGCAGCAAAGTCTGAATCTGCCTGCTTCTAGGCTGGGGGAGGTTGAGAGAGAGAGAGAGAGAGAGAGAGAGAGAGAGATCATAGATAGCTAAACTTACAACTATTTATCTCCCATCATGTGGTCATAATTCGGTCACAAGTATTTGGATAAAACGAACAAACAAACAAATGAAACAACAACTGAAAGACCCCCCCTCCCGCAATCCGGGAGATCCTCGCTCAAGTCCCAAGATGAGCCGAAGC
>CACVCL010032478.1:0-16288 GCA_902729485.2 Mus minutoides | reverse complement strand
AAATAAATAAATAAATAAATAAATAAACTGGGAAGGAAGGCACAATGACATCACTCAAAATAATTTTTACATTTTTATGTCTAAAAAGATGTAAAATGACAATTATTACATCAAGAAAGTTGTTTTTATTAAAAATATTCAAAGGGGTCAGGTGGTGGTGGTGCATGCCTTTAATTCTAGCACTTGGGAGGCAGAGGCAGGAGGATTTCTGAGTTCAGGGCCACCAGCCTGATCTACAGAGTGAGTTCCAGGCCAGCCAGGGCCACACAGAAAATCTCTGTTTCGAAAAACCAAAAAAAAAAAAAAAAAAAAAAACTATTCAAAGGAAGGGAAGGAGATGAGGTAGAAGGCATTCTTGAGCCTAAGAACTGAGTTTAGCCTGGAAGCAATACAAAGATCCTGTCAGAGGAAGGAAGGAGGGAAGGGAGGGGCAGAGGAGAGGTGAGAGAGCCTGGGGGGGGGGTGCAGTGTAGAACTGTAGCTCTCAGACAGGCAGAGGAAAGGTGAGGCAGTGCCGAGCTCACTGGACTCAGCAGCAGGTAAGGGAGCCTCGGAAGTGGCTCAGTGGGTAAAGGTGCTGGCCGCTAGGCCTGATGACCCTGAGTTCAATTCCAGGACCACATGATAGAAAGTGAGAACCAATTTAGAGCTTCTACATGTGTGCAACACACACACAGAGTAAAATGCTATGTAAAAGACATCATTTCTATGGAGGATAGGGAAGTTGAGATAGGGTCTCACTACATGGTCTTGACCAGCCTCTAACTTCTCATGCAGATTATGGTAGTCTAGATCTTGCTGCAATCTTCCTGCTGCCTCTGCCTGTCTAGTGCTCAGATAGCCAGCATGTACTACAACTGCTCTGGATGAAAGAAATCAAGTTGTTTTTTTTGCTTTTGTTTTTGTTTGGTTTTTTGAGACAAGGTTTCTCTGTGTAGCCCTGGCTGTCCTCGAACTCAGAAATCTGCCTGCCTCTGCCTCCCAAGTGCTGGGATTAAAGGTGTGCGCCACCATGCCCAGCTTTTTTTTTTTTTATAAAGATGTATTTATTTATTATGTATAAGTACACTGTAACTGTCTTCAGATACTCCAGAAGAGGGAGTTAGATCTTGTTACGGATGGTGTGAGCCACCATGTGGTTGCTGGGATTTGAACTCAGGACCTTCGGAAGATCAGTCAGTGTTCTTAACCGTTGAGCCATCTCTCCAGCCCAGAAATCAAGTTTTAAAAAATTTATATACTTTGTGTGTGTGTATATGTGTATGTGATATGTGTGTTTGTATGTATACCTGTGCATGAAAGTACATGTTTGTGCAAACAAATGAGGTCAGAAGCTGGCATATGTGTCTCCTGCTATCAGTACCTACCTTAGTTTATGCATAGTTTCTCCCTGTGCCTAAGGCTCAGATTTTTGTTACTGATTGGCCAGTGTATTCCAGGGTCCATCTGTCTCCTCCACCCACACCCTCGGGTTACAGATGCATGTGACTACACCTGGCACTTTTACCTGGAGCTGGGGATCAGAACTCAGGTCCTCATGCTTGCACAGCAGGGACTGTTCCCACTGAGCCATCTCTCCAGCCCCAGGAATCCCATTTTTAAGAGCTGGGTGAAGTAGTGCACACCTTTGATCCCAGTACTTGGGAGACAGAGACAGGTGGAGCTCTGTGTGTTCAAGGCCAGCCTGGTCTAGTTCCAACCCAGCCAGGGCTACATAGTGAGATCCTGCCTCAAAAAAAACAAACAAAAGAAAAAGAGCTATATGCTCTATTCCATTGGCATGATATTACAGAAGACGCAAAACTCCAGGGAATGGAAAACGGTTGGTGGTTGCCAGGAGCTGAGAGTGGGAAGAGACCATTATCCATAGGGAACAGCATGAGAAAATCTGGAATCTGTTGTTGGTTTGCTTGTCTGTCTGTTTAGACAGGATCTTCCAGCGAGCCTGCATTTGACTCCTAGTATCCACATCCAATAGCTCACAACCACCTGTAACTGCAGCTCCACTGGACCTGGCACCCCCTCAGGATTCTATCGGCCCCTACACACTCAAAAGACACACAAATAAAAATAAATCTTAGCCAGACGGTGGTGACAGGCACACCTTTAATCCCAGTACTCAGGAAGCAGAGGCAGATGCATCTCTGTGAGTTCGAGTTTCAAGACAGCCAAAACTATACAAAGACACTTTGTTTTAAACAAATCATAGATAGATAGATAGATAGATAGATAGATAGATAGATAGAATCTTTAAAAAAAAAAAAAGAATTAGAAACCATAATCCTGGGTCAGCAAGCTGTTTCAGTGGATACAGGTATTTGCAGCTGACCTTGAACTGAGTTTGATCCTGGAGACCTACAAAAGGAGGGACTGACTCCTGAAAGCCTTCTTCCCTCCACAGGTCTGTGGCACACTTCCAACTCAAACAAATAAATAGGTTTAATCTTAAAATGAAGCTGTAGTCCTGAAGTGAATAAACCATGACCCTTTAAATTCAGGGAGCTACTCAGCTCCTAAGGCTCTTGCTGGGCAGGCATGGGGACCTTCATTCATCCCCAGTTAAAAAGCTGGCACAGGGGCACAAGAACCCACAATCCCAGCTGGCACGGGGTCTCCCATAATTCAAGCTGAGCCTGTTCTCTTTCTCCTGAGTTGTCTGTCCAACATTAACTGTGTGTCAGTGCCTACATCATACACTGAGGACAGACCCAAGAACAAGACCCCTGCTCTCCATTGAAGAAACACACAGACCAGTTGGGCAAGCCCAGTACACACAAGTAAGACACGGAGTGTGTTCTACAGCATGCTGGGGAAGCAGCAGAAAGCCTCCAGAGGACTGACGGCCACCCAGTCGACCTAGTCCCATTTTGCTGTTGGTTTGGTTTCTAGGGGCTTGTTGGCTGGTTGGTTTGAAGACAGGGTCTCACTAAGTATCCCTGGCTGGCCTGGACCTCTGCCTCCCGAGTCCTGGAGTAAAAGGCCTGTGCCACCATGCTTGCTCTGCACAGCAGACTCGTGCTTCTTCAGCTTTCAGCTTTGAAACTCCCATAGTTCCTAGCAAGCTCTAAACAAACGTCTGTAGAGTAAGCAGCTAAGTCAACCCATATCCTCTTTCTTACACCTACAGCCCAGGGGCTGTCCAATGAAGCTCAACTCAGAAGGGCCCAGAAGGGCCCTGGGGCTGGGACTGCACATGTGCAAATTAGATTGGGGCAGATTGTGGGGGAAGGTAAGGGGCTCAAAACTACATTTATTTTATGTTTATTCATATCCTAAGTGATGTGGGCTTCCCCCAAAAACAAACAAACAAAAAAAGAACAGGATAATTTTTTACTTCTGGAAAAAAAAATGACAGTGACTGTGCTGGCTAGTTTTATGTCAACTTCACACAGCTAGAGCCTTTAGAGGAGGGTGCCTCAATTACGAAAATGCCTCTGTAAGATGGGGCTGTAGGCAAGCCTGTAGGGCATTTCCTTAATTACTGATTGAAGTGGGAGGGCCCAGCCCATTGTGGGTGAGACCACCCCCTGGACTCTGTAAGAAAGCAGGCAGAGCAGGCCTGCAACAGCTCCTGAGTCCAGGTGCCAGCTCCATCCTGACTTCCTTCAATGATGAACTGTGATGTGGAAAAATCCTTTCCTCTCAAAGTTAGGGTTTTTGATTTTGTTTTTGTTGTTGTTGTTTTTCGAGACAGGGTTTCTCTGTGTAGCCCTGGCTGTCCTGGAACTCACTCTGTAGACCAGTTTGGCCTTGAACTCAGAAATTCGCCTGCCTCTGCCTCCCAAGTGCTGGGATTAAAGGCGTGCGCCACGACACCCAGCTCCCAAAATTAATTTTGGCAATGGTGTTTCATTACAGCTACAATAACCCCAACTAAGACGGTGACTATGGAATGTTAACTTAGATCAAAAGGAAGGTGACATTTAAATTGGTGCGTAGTGGTTTCTTAAAACAAAGCTTTAGCTGCAGATGTAGCTCAGTAGGTAGAGTGCTAACCTAGCATAGTAGAGGCCCCAGGTTCAATCTCTGCACTGCTTAGGCGTGGTGGCGCACGCCTTTGATCCCAGCACTCGGGAGGCAGAGGCAGGTGGATTTCTGAGCTCGAGGCCAGCCTGGTCTACAAAGTGAGTTCCAGGACAGCCAGGGCTATACAGAGAAACCCTGTCTCAAAAAACAAAACAAAACAAAACAAAACAAACAAACAAACAAAAAAGAGACAGTAGTGGAAGGCTCCAGAGGTAGAAGCTGGAGGATCAGTTTTAACTTATCCTAAGCCCCTGGCAGCTCTAGGCACATCTGGGCTATATTAGACTTTCTTTTTAGGAGAAAAAAGCCAAAGCAGAAACCCCACCAAAAACTAGAAGGTAACATTAAAATAGTATTCAGTGATGCATTTTCCTAAAGCACATGCCTAACTCAATTGTCACAGGAATAGAAGCCTGTTCACACATTCATCGGGTTTTTTTTTATTGCGCTTATTTTTGTACACCACAGTTTCACTTTGTTTCAAAGGAAATTATGGCCATATTGCATACTGATTTTATATATATATATATATAAAACTTTTTCTGATGTTTACTTCTAAAAGAGGCAAGGCGAGAGGTTATGGTGGGACCTAAGGGTCTTAGCAAAAGGATGCAAACACCTCAATTGGGTATGGTGGTGCAAGCCTGGAACCCCAGCATTTTGCCTGAGATAGGAGGATTACCATGAATTCAAAGCCAGCCTGCATTGGGTAGCAAGTACCAGGCTAGCCAGGGCTGTAACGTGAGACCTTGTCTCAAATTAACAAAAAATAAGCTGAAGTTGGTGGCTCACACCTATAATCTTCAGCATTTGTGACGCTGAGGCAGGAGGATTAAGATAAATTTAATGCCAGTCTAGGTTACATAGTGCCTTCTGGGCCAGCAGCTTGGACTGTAGAGACTGTCTTGGAGAAGATTCTATAATAAGTATTTTATCTTTCAAATGTAGTATTCAAAAAATAATACCTGGAATACGACATTCCATCCCATACCTCTAACCCTTGAAAAGGGGATATAGAGAAAACTGTATTGTATGTAGAATGCAAGGATGTTATTTTTACTTAAATTACAAGGAAACGGACACTACATTTTTAAAAAAATTAATTAACAGTGATTTCAGCAAATCATTTAACTGCTCCAAGCCTCAATTGCTTTCCCATGGGTGAAAATGAAGATGTTGACGACAGAAAATCCCTATGGATACTTAGAGCCTTAAACACCGATTCTCCTCAGAAAACAATTCAAGTAGCCTTTACAGCACGCGCCCCGCACAAGCATTTAAAAAGGTCGACTTTTGGTTTTGTTTTTATAATAATTTCTTCTGATGTACTATATCAGGGAAGAGTATCCCCCTCACCATACTCATACCAATCAAAAGAATAAGGGTTAAGCAGATACAACGCTCAACAGTTATGCTGCATTTGATGGGGGATGGGGGGGCGGGGAGGAAGCTGCCATGGAAGAGGATCACAGAAAAAGGAAACTGTAAATTTCCACCTCTCCAACAGGGAAAAGGCACTTTCATTTTCTCTCTCACTCTAAAAAGAGATAGCCAAAGCCACAGCAGTCTTCACAGGGTTTCATTGTAAAGACGTGCCAAAATACTGAAGAGGCACTATTTTTCTACCTAGGTCACCCATATTATTTGAGAATACCGACAGCCTGCCCTCACTTCGACGCTCCTCATCCATTATAAAATAATAAATTTTAAAATAAATTTAAACATGTCTGCTGAGCCTTTCATGCAAACCCATAAACAATCACATCTTCCCCCGCAGCGACGCCCAGGGCTAAGTCCCACAAGCAGCGAGACTGCAGACTGCGGCGCTGGCTGGGGCCACTCCTCCCGCGACACTCTGAAACTGCTCCCCTTCTTCCTTGGGATTTCTAAGGGTTCGGACCCGCTAAGACCCCTCCCTTTAAGTCCAGCCGGGAGAAGGGGAGGCGGAGAGAGCCCGGCGAGAGCAGCGCCACAGGAAAACCCCGTGTCCCCTCCCCAGCTGCCAGGAGTGGCCCTGGCGGCGCGCGCCCAGCCGCTCCTAGGTGGGTCTCTGCAGCCGGGGACAGCGCCCTGCTCCCGGGAGAGGGAGGCAGGGAAGGAGGAGGACGCAGGCCAGGCTTCGTTCGTCACGATTCACGAGGGAGGGTGGGAAAGAGGGAGGGATTGGAGACAGAAAAAAAGGGGGGGGGAGCGGAATTGAGAGCTCTGGATATGCAGAAGGCAAGGAAGGGAGACGGTGGGAAAGGAATACGTCTGGAGAAGAGTTGGGATGCAGAAGGGTGATGCTGCAGAGGAGGGTGGTGGGCTGGAGGGGATAAAGGCGCGGGTGGGGGAGGTGAACAGGGAGAGAGAGAGGAGACCGGATGGGATGATGGAAGAGAGATGGCGTGATGGAGGTGAAGGGATGAAGGTAAAAAGGAAAACGAAATGTTTATGAAGGCGAGGTCTGAGGAGGAGGGATGGGATGAAGAGAGGTGGAGGAATAGAGACTGAGGAGGCGTCTGGGGTGAGGAGGACCGAGGTGAAGAGGGGATCTGGGTGAAGCGTGAGTCAGGGAAGCCTGCTGGCCGCAGGAAGCCAGAGGGGCATCCCTCCCGGGAGGGCGGCGCCTGAATAACGGGTTTCGCCGGCCCCGGGGCAGCACCCGGACGCCACTTACTCTCTCCGACCACCGCCTTGAGGCCAATAGGGGCCATGGCGTTCTTCGAGTCTCCGGGCTCCGATGCTCCTCCCGCGACACCGTCGCCTCCCCCGGGCCGCGCGCCCCGCTGTCTGCAGCCCGCCGCCCCGCAGTCGCGCTCGGGACCGACTGACGCGCGGACTCCGCGCGGGGGCGCGACTCGCACCAGAGCGAGGCTGTGGAGCGGCCGGCGCGCGCGGGAGGGGCGGGGCTCTGGGGCGGGGCCTCGCGCTAGCCGTCATCGTCACCCGCGCGCTGCCGCCAATAGAAGCGCGGCCCGGGAGTGAGACCCCGCCCTCCGGGATGCGGGCTCCGGGAGAGCCCTCCCCTGCGCCTCACGCGCGCGCCCGGGCCTCAGGGTCCTAAAATCCCCTCACCAGCCCTGCACGGGCTGCCCAGGCCATGGGAATCTCCCTAAGGCCAGGCTGTGATGCTCTTTCTGCTTTTTTGGGAGCCTTCCATTTTCTCCTGCCAAAAAAACGATCTCTGAGAGCAGATTCTTGTTAACTGTAGTCCCATTCCTGGCCACAACATAGGCTTACAGTACACTGAAACTATCCCTGTGTCTCTGTAGTCTGTTTACCATTGATGAAGTGCTAAGTTCTGTGTTACGCACCTTTCAGGTATCATTTTACTAAATTCGCGCAATAACTGGACATCATTTTAAATTTTCATTTTCAGGTGCAAAAATACACCCGAGGCGCTTGCTGTTGTATAATTTATCTATCAGTCACTAATGAATATTATCCTCCCATTACTATGTATAAGCTATGTATATGTATTACTATGTATATTCTGTATACTGGAGCTGCACTTGTGCACAAGACCTGGAATAAATCCAGTAGTTTCCAAGGTCCAAAGCTAATTAGGAAATCCTACAGAATCAATTCTGGACTCAGCATCTCCTTCTTGCTATGTGGTCATGCACTGGTTTTCGCTATGCCGTCTTTGCTAATGAAGAAGGTTGCTTTGGAAATACAGAACAAGAGTAGGAGATGTACCTCAGAGGTAGAGCACTTGCTTCTTATATTCAAGGTCTCCACTTTGATCCCTGATGGTGGAAAATAAAATAAAGTGCAAAGAAAAACAAACAAGTCCAACTAACTTAAAAATCACACAGGATGGAGCTGAAGA
Organism: Mus minutoides; assembly: GCA_902729485.2. Lineage (NCBI taxonomy): Eukaryota > Metazoa > Chordata > Mammalia > Rodentia > Muridae > Mus > Mus minutoides. The sequence continues at coordinate 8,448 of CACVCL010032478.1, read as the reverse complement.
GATGGCTCAATGGTTAAGAGCACTTCCAGAGGTCCTCAGTTAAAGTCTTAGCATTCACATGACAACTCACAATTGTCTGTAACTGTATCTAGTAGGACCCAATGCCTCTTCTGATGTGCATACATGCCAACAGAATACCCACATAAATAAAATACATGCATAAATAAATCTTTTTTAAAACATTTTTAAAAGGAAAAATCACAAAGGAGCCAGGTGTGGTAGCACATTCCTTTAGTCCCAGCACTCAGGAGACAGAAAGCTAGGGCATCCCTGAGTTTGAGACCAGTCTGGTCTACAGAGCAAGTTTCAGAACAGCCTGGTCTATAGAACAAGTTCTGGGACAGCCAGGGCTACACAGAAAATTGCTGTCTTTACAAACAAACAAGAAAGACCCACAAAGGAGGGCGTGGTGGCACAGACCTTTAATCCCAGCACTTGGGTGGCAGAGGTAGGACAAGCTCTGTGAGTTCTTGGCCAGCCTGGTCTACATAGTTTCAGGCAAGCCAGAGCTACATATACCTAGTTCAAAAAACAAAACAAAACAAAATGACAACAACAAACTCACAAAGGAAGGGCTATTGAGATGGATCAGTGGGTAAAGGCACTTGTTGTCTGGCCTTATATCCTAAGTTTGACCCCCAGAATCCAGTTAGTGCAAGGAGCAAGCAGACTCCCACATATTCTCTCACCTCCACACACCCACAGTGGCGCTTGGTATCAGACATTAGGTAAATATAATAAACTTTTACAGCAGTTCTCTGGAACCAACTCCCTAAAATTGTCTGACTTCCACATGAGTGCCACAGAGTGTACACACACATACTCACATGAGTGAGTGCCACAGAGTGTACACACATACTCACGTGAGTGCCACAGAGTGTGTACACACATACTCATGTGAGTGCCACAGAGTGTACACACATACTCACGTGAGTGCCACAGAGTGTGTACACACATACTCACATGAGTGCCACAGAGTGTACACACATCATACTCACATGAGTGAGTGTCACAGAGTATGTACACACATCATACTCACATGAGTGCCACAGAGTATGCACATATCATACTCACATATACATATAATAAATTAATTTTTTAATCAAAAAGGAGTGTAGACACGGTGGCAAACATCCCAGTGTTTGAGAGGGTAAGGCAAGAGACTTTCTGTGAACTTCCCCCAGCCTGGGCTACATGGTAATCTCCTGTCTCAAAAACCAGAAACAAGCCGGGCGTGGTGGCGCACGCCTTTAATCCCAGCACTCGGGAGGCAGAGGCAGGCGGATTTCTGAGTTCCAGGCCAGCCTGGTCTACAAAGTGAGTTCCAGGACAGCCAGGGCTACACAGAGAAACCCTGTCTCGAAAAACCAAAAAAAAAAAAAAAAAAAAAAACCAGAAACAAATGGGCTACAAAGTATGGCTGGTGGGTAAAGGCATTCCCACCTGAAGTCACTGGAGCCCACATAAAGAGCAAAAAGAGACCCCACAAATTGTTCTCTGACCACACACCATGACAAGCAAGAAGCACAAAACAAGTCACAAAGGACTGGAGATGTAGGTGTGAAGTCCATGAATACCCCATGGGTGTGGACAGCCCGGTGATCTGGGACCCTTTCTGCATACCATTCAGAAATCAAGTGATTTTTTTTTTTTTTGAGGAGGACCCTGGGATTCAGAGAGGCTGTGTTGAGTAGTGACCAAGTAGTAATTCAAGTACTTTTTAAAACAAATGCATTTATTTATTTATTTATTTATTTATTTATTTACTTATGTGATCTATCAATCTATTTACTTAGACAAGACTTACTATGCGGTCCTGTTTGGTCTAGAATTTGCAGAAATCCACCTGCTTCTGCCTCCTGGTTCTGGGGTTAAAGGTGTTTGCCATTCCTGGCTTTAGTCATAGTTTGTGATAATTTCCTTTTTTGTTTTTTGTTTTTGTTTTTTTTTCCAGACAGGGTTTCTCTGTGTAGTCCTGGCTGATCTAGAACTCATTCTGTAGACCAGGTTGGCCTCAAACTCAGTGATAGGCTTGCCTCTGCCTCCCAATGCTGGGCTTGAAGGCTTAGCCACCACTGCTCCCCAGCCCCCAAGCATGTGACAGGGGCCCACGTAGCTCAGGCTGGCCTTAGACTTGATATGTAGCTCAGGATGACCTTCAATCCCTCCGTCTCTCATCACCTCTCACAAGCTGGGAATCTAGGCATGCACCACCATGCCTGATTTATGTTGTGCCGTCAGTCTGTCAGTCTGTCAACTAAGCTCAGCCTTAGCCCTAGAAATACAATTCTGTACAACAAGAAAAGAAGTGAAAGCCTAAGGAAGAATTTTCCAAGGTCGTGAAGTGAATCATGGTGGAACTTAAAACACTGTATATCCTAGTTCAAGACACCAGCACCAAGATGAGAAGACTTGACAAAATTCTGTCATGAAAAATAAATGTTGGCAGGATCTGGGAGTGATAAGACAAGCCTCCAGACAGGTCTGTGAGGGATTCTTGTGATTCTGTTAGCCTCTGGGCACACCCATGGGAGGCTATTGTGATTAGGCTAATTGAGGTGGAAAGACCTGCCCACAGTGGTTGGTATCATTCCCTAGGCTGTGAGCTATGTGCAAATAGGCATTGCTTTCTGCTTCCTGACTGTGGACACGGTGTGACTAGCCACCTCAAGGAAGCTCCAACCTTCCTTCCTACCTTGCCATAATGGACTTGCCCTTGATCTGTAAACCAAAAATAAATGTTTTCTTCCTTAAAGTACTTTCATCAGGATGCTTTATTACAAGAACAGGAAAGGGAACCCAGACATCTGGCCTCTACTCCAGTCTTCACCCAAAGGACCTTTTGTTTCCTTCCTAGACAGAAGGTACAATATGTCTTCTGTTTCAGTACAGAACCCATTGGTACATCTGGAGATGGAGCTAGTGTGTGTAAATGTGAGGGAACCCCGGGTACAGTTGTGACACCACATGCTCCTTCCTTAACCAGCTGGCATGTATCAACAGAGACTCCGCAGTTAATGCATCTACCACAGAAAATGAATTAGAAGCTTGAGAAATCCCTTCTGGCTAAGGAGTTGGGATGTTGAGGGCTGGATTGCCATTCACCCAGTCAAGTGGGCCAATCAGGATTAACAGAGTAGCATCAGATGTCCAGCCTCCCCACCCCCTGTGTGCTGTAAGGCATAACCCCTCCCCTTGTGGGTCTGATGGCACAGACAGATGGTAGTAGGGGAGTCACACATGCTGGAAAGTGCTGAAACAGAAAAAGGACTGGGAAAGTCACTGACAGGGCACCTGACCCAAGAACTGACTGGTTTGTCCTTGAACCAAAGAGAGGGGAGTAGCAAGGGGGGATGGGAGAGCATCCTATCCCCCCTACAGTAGGTGCAAAACCTAGCAACAGGAAAGACTTTGACTTCTCCAGGAAAAGAGAGTCTGTTGTGATTACATCAGAGAGCCTGAGCGGCAGTTTGGCAGGCAGAGCTCTAGGAGAGGGGCCTGCTGGGTTGCTCAGGGACTTTCAGGTGGAGTGGGATCTCTGCACAAGGAACCTCCTCAGAGATCACAGCAAATATAGCAGCTCCTTACTTTCAGCAGAAACAAGGACCAGAAAAAAGAGTTTCTGCATGTGAGTGTAGCTGGAGTATTCCCTGTTGGTGGCTAAGATCAGAATGGATGCTATTTTTAAAAAGAAAGTTCAGAGAGCAAGTGGGATGAGACCGTGAACCCACCGCAGAGCCTGATTTTGGTGGGTGCTGGCTCCTATAATCCCGGCACTTGGGATGTGGAAGCAAAGGACGGGAAGAGCCCGAGAGCTCGAGATGACCTTCCTTTATCCTTGGCTATGAAGCAAGTTCAAGGACAGACTGAACTTACTTGAAAGCCTATCAGGAAAATAAAGATCCCTACCCTGACTTTGAGATCACACTGAATGTGGAATCCATCACCTGGCTCCAGACTTCCAGACATCTCTGAACCTTGGTTTCCCCATCTGTGAAGCTTCTCTCTCTCAGGGTAGCTCTGAGGATACAGGGCAGTGACCAACAGTGTAAAATCTCTCCCACGCAGACATCACTCACAATGTATTTAGAGAGGACAAGTGTTGAGATAGAGTCTTCCTAGATAACCCCAGACTGGCTTCAAACTAGCAATAATCCTCCTGCCTCAGTCTCTTGAGTTCTGGGATTAGAGGTGAGCTATCTGTATTGTGCATTGGCTGAAAGTTTGAGACATCACAGAAAACTCAGCATTCATTGGACTCTTACTCCTACTCCATTAAGTTGGTGATATTATATTCTCAGGACCTGCCAAGGTTAAGCTACCAGGCTAAAGTCATAAGGCTGTAAATGCAGTCCAGATACTCCACTCCGGCCCTCATCTCCTCATGCCCAGTGGAGAGCTGCAGAGCCCAGGAAGCAGTCTATAGCAGAGGGGAGGTTTGGCTATGTGGGCAGCTTGTTATGCGCGTATCAGCGATAAGAACCAGATCACCTCGGGAATTTGAGCCCAATCAGGTTCACTGCCCATCACTCCACCTCAGCCCTGAGCGAGAGTAACCAGACCTGGGTGATGCCGCAGGATGCTTAGATAAGTCTAACTTCCCTGGCCAGCAGAGGCGCAGGTGCGCTTACAGTTACGCATGCGTGGCCCGCAGCCTCTGCAGAGCCCTCTGCAGACCTGCTGCAGGCGTGGGAAGAATCCTAGGAGTTACGCTCGGGTCACGTGACGGGGAGAACTGGCCAGGTAAACAGGGTGGTAAGAGAAGAGATCAGAGCTGAGGACAGTTTACAAGGGAGCTGCCTGGAGGATCCGAGAATTAAGAAAACATCTTAGCAAGAAATACATACGAATGGGGTGAATTAGAGAGTAGCAACTGGTAGCTACTGGGTGCTGTGATATATACAGATCAAGCCCTGAGAGCAGAGAGTTGGCCACTCCGCTGCCTGGGGCATACGCCTGCCTCACTCTGCTTCAAAACTGAGTTGCCAGCTGTGTTCTTCTGTGCCCACCTCACCCTCTCCCTCTGACTGCTGGACCATTACATTTCCCATTCTTTTTTTTTTTAAAGATTTATTTTATTTATTATATGTAAGTACACTGTAGCTGTCTTCAGACACTCCAGAAGAGGGTGCCAGATTGGATGGTTGTGAGCCACCATGTGGTTGCTGGGATTTGAACTTATCACCTTCGGAAGAGCAGTCAGGTGTTCTTACCCGCTGAGCCATCTCACCAGCCCCACATTTCCCATTCTTTGCACTGTTTTAGGGACATTTTCTTTCTTTTCTTTTTTTCTTCGAGACAGGGTTTCTCTGTATAGCCCTGGCTGTCCTGGAACTCACTTTGTAGACCAGGCTGGCCTCGAACTCAGAAATCTGCGTGCCTCTGCCTCCCGAGTGCTGGGATTAAAGGCGTATGCCACCACCACTGGCAAAAAACAAAAAACAAAAAACATTTTTTTAAAAAGGAAAAAGTGAGCCCGGCAGTGGTGGCGCACGCCTTTAATCTCAGCACTAGGGAGGCAGAGGCAGGTGGAATTCTGAGTTCGAGGCCAGCCTGGTCTACAAAGTGAGTTCCAGGACAGCCAGGGCTATACAGAGAAACCCTGTCTTGAAAAAACAAAACAAAACAAAACAAAAAACAAAAGAAGAAGGAAAAAGTGATGTATCTGCCTTGTCATCTCCCCATCCATACACAGAGACCTGAAGAGAAGAGCTGGACCTGTACCACCTCAGTCTAGGACTTTGCCCTCAAGCTGACAAGCTGTGTGTGTGTGTGTGTGTGTGTGTGTGTGTGTGTGTGTGTGTGTGTGTGTGTGTGTGTGCGCGCGCGCGCGCGCGCATCTGTATATTAGTCTCAAGATGAAAGGACTGCAGAAGACAGGCAGATGTGAACTACAGAAAGGATGTGAGCAGCCTCGGTATATGCTTTGCCTAGGGGAAAAATGCACACTAGGACCCAGGCAGTATTTCCATAAACATTGTAGGAGAAATTATACACCACCTTGGATGTTTAAATGTTGCAATAGATGGGTAGAGGGCAGGTAGGCAGGGTCTCCTGCTACTGAGGACTGGTCTTGAACTTTCTATGCAGGAGAGATGAACCTGAACTCTGGAGCTTCTACGCTCACCTCTCAAGTACCCAGAATGTCAGTGTGGGCCATTACATCCAGTCTTTGCAATGAGATTTTGTTTAAAAAGCATTTAATTATCTGTATGTGGGTATCTGTCTGTGTATGGCTATGTGTATGTGGGTGCAGGTGCCCGCAGAGGCCAGTGGCATCGGATCCCTGAAGTGGAAACTTAAGGGTTCTTTGGATGGTGTTGTGCTGGGGCAAACACATGGGAAGAAACGGTTCGTTAAAGTGAACACAGGAGTAAAAGGCTAAGGCAGACTCCTGAGGGAAAGTTTCGCTGAAGCAGACACAGGAGAAAGGATGTTCTGCTAAAGCAAGCACGTGAAAGGACAGGAGATGCAGGATTCTTACCTTACATTGCATAGTTGAGCTGCATTTGTCCAGGCTCCATATAGAGAAACACACCAAAAAACTTGTGGTGGTGTGCTGCGGTTTCTTGCCTCTTCCATGGACTTGGGCTGACTGGCAGAGTGATGTCAGCTGAGGCAAGACTCGTGGAGGACACATGATGTTTGGAGGGTTTAAATAGGACTTGACAGAGTAACAGAGACAGAGCTTGACTTGCTGGTACAACTAGCTGTGCAATGCTTGTGGAGTGCGCCTCTTCCCTGATCTTTGCAACCCTGAGAGGCTCAGGCAAGAACTTTGGTCATTCCTCCAGGTCCTTCCTGCTGACTCAAGCCTCCTTGGCTGAGGCCTGGCTGTCCCTGCTAGGTTGTACCACCGCTGCTGATTCTTGTTTGCTATTCTGACTCTACCCAATTGGCCTGCTTGGAGTATCCATGAAGTGTTTGCTAGTGGATGGAGCCACTGTATCCTTTTTTACTACTTCTGGTGGGTGGGGGCTAAGAAGAGGTTAAAGCATTTAAGAATCATTAAGGCCAGGCATGATGGCGCACGCCTTTAATCCCAGCACTTGGGAGGCAGAGGCAGGTGGGTTTCATCATTAAGATTAGGATTTGAAACAATTATATTTACAGATTCCCCTGTAACTGGAGTTATAAGTGAGTACAAGTACCACTTGGTGTAGGTGCTAGGAACCAACTTCAAAGTCCTCTGCAAAACTAGTAACAGGGTGGTGGCCCATGTCTTTGATCCTAGCACTCAGGAGGCAAAAGCAGGCTCTGTGAGTACAAGGCCAGGGCCAGCCTGGTCTACAGAGCAAGTTCCAGGACTGCCAGGGCTACACAGAAAGACCCTGTCTAGGAAAACAGGGAGAGAGGGAGAGAGGGAGAGAGAGAGAGAGAGAGAGCGCTGATTTTAACTGCCCAGCCCTGTACCCCTCAAATATTAAAATGCTGGTGCCACTTTGGGGCAACACAACATATCAAAGGCTCACATTCCTCCCAAGGCTATGTTAGACCTGGCAATAGGGGAATATTTCCACAACAGTCTAATTTAGCAAGGTTGATTTAGGCTGCCTAGGTGGCTGCCTCCTCATTAGTGCAGATTGCAGAGAGCAGCCCCTCGCTGGCTTTGGAGGTCATTTTTGTAGGGAAGGGTTAGAGTTGGTAAAACAAAACAAAACAAAACAAAACCAGCTATGGAGGTAATTGGGTGCTAGCACCTGGACAGAGAGTGGGGCCTCAGGCTCAAGGCTGCCTGTGGGTAGATAAGTGCAGGAATGTGTCACGTGGAAGGGGACATTGCAGGTGTTCAGGAGCTTAGCAAGGCAAAGGGCTGGGTACACACCATGGCACAAGTTCTGCAGAGGTTGGGAAACATGGTTTGCAGGCTACATTAGGTTTAGGAAACAGAGACATTCTTGTAAGGACTTAGTAACAATGTATGACAATGTGGCTCCTTAACAGCAATGAGTCCTCTTTTGGTTTCACAGCTACCTGCTTTAAAACTCAGGGAACTGGACGGCTTCCTCCCAAAGGAACAGAATCACTCACAGGAAGAGAGGCTGCATGTGCGGAGGCACACCCTCACACACACTCACATAGCGCCCCCTGGTGGGCACAGCTTTGCACAAGGGTGAGCTGTGCTGTCTGACACCAAGCCTCAGGATCTTCACCTAGCAGGTAAGAGCCAAAAGAGTGGTTCCTCTGCTCAGCCTGGCGCTGGGCATAGACAGAGACAGTGGGGCCAGCTCTTTGCATGCATGAGGACCACTGGAGAGAGAAGCGCTGAGGAATATAGAGATGGGCAGCTCAGTTTAACCTGGATATGCCAGGCCCATGGCCCTGAGAGAAACCTAAGAATAAAGAGAGGCAAATTTTAATTAATTAATTTATTACACACATTACACATTAGAAGTCTCAATGGACTCTACCAGAGAAGGCTTAAAACTGTTTTTTTGTTTTGTTTTG
>CACVCL010032477.1:0-16290 GCA_902729485.2 Mus minutoides | reverse complement strand
ACAGCTACTGAGAGTTCAAGAGGCTCTCAGCCATGTCATGCACAGAGGACATCATTCTACAAGATATCTCTTTATTCTTCCTCTGCCTTTTGATTCTGCCTCAAACTCAATGAATGAGTTTGTTAGGCTTCCTGAAAGGAGTGTGTACAGATATTGCAATAGTAATGCAAGAACAGTTTTTTTGCATGACAATTCCTACTCAGTATCGGTGATAACTGACAGAAGCTATATCAGTGGATTCCCACTTCCTGTTAACCTATTATCTCTATTCCAGGCTAGTATATCTGAGTTTACTGCTGCTATGAGACAGGAGGCAGAAATCCCTTCCCCTCCATAAAGAGTGTGAGTGCTCCATCCTCACAACATAAACTTGTTAACAGGCTTGCTCTGCCTATTTCACTTGGATGATAACCAGGCTAAGAAGTCTATAGTTCACCATAGTAAAACTTGGTCTATGATACTAAGCATCATATGTCAGAGAAGCCAAATTACCCCCATAAAGTCATCACCTCCATACGTCAACTTTACTTCACTAGGAAATATTCATTGTAGAATTGATTGCATAAATTCAGATGATATATTACAGTAGATTGAGCCCTCAGTCCAAAGAAATTAAACTGCACATGAGAAAAGAAGACAGAAAAAGTTGAGAAATGTGGCCATGTAAGGAAAAGACAAATTGAAGTTATGATACCACAAGCCAAGAACTTTCTGAGGTTCCAAACAGTTTAAAAAAAAGCCACAATGTATTTTCTGTAAATGTTCAGGGAATGCACACAAGCCAAGATCTTGATTACAGACTTTTTTTCTCTAGAGATTCAATAGAACACATTTCTTTTGTTACAACTCACCAAATTAGTGATGTTTTATTCAGTTCTCTGAAAATATCCCAGAAATTAACAATTGTACCTTGAAAGCAGTCATTCTTATTAAACAATAAGCATTCTACAGATAAGGAAAGGACTGAGCTATGTTTGAAAACACCATGGTGTATATTTTACCTTTTAACTGTCTAAAAAAGGGAAATGAGCCATTTTCTAAATATTAGAAACAAAAATCATAAAGAAGGTAAATAGCCAGGGCAGAGAGATAGAAACTGGGGCCAAACATGTTATAACACTGAGTGCAACATGGTTTCTACTCTGCTATAGGATTCCTCTACACCTAGACACTCTCTGGAATCATTATTTGAATACATTTGGAAATACTTTCCTATTCCATCAGGCTACTGAAGGTCAAACCACCCATCCACAGTTTGTAATTGTTACAGAATAGAATATACATTTGCTTCCCCAAATATTAGAACACAAAGTCTAAGAATATCTAATACAATAGTTACCATGGTGCTGATGTAATTTAATTACTGCTCTTTTGTGAATAATTTATAAAAGAAATTGTTAAAAGATCAAACAGCACATTCAACAGATTATAGGCATAGAAATTATAAGTAGCTTTTTAACTGAAAATGTTCTCTTCCTGTAGGGAGTTGATTACCTTTTATAAGTTAAAAGTGAATTATGGCATTGGGTATATATGTGTTTCTTTAATGTATTACTAGATTTCATAAGTCAACTATATCAGAAATATTTTACCTTTTAATTTATATCTCCAAACAGTCACTTTGCAAAGCTTATATACAATTTCACCAACATATTTTAAAGCATACCTCTTTCTCTGTCTCTCTGTCTCTCTCTGTCTCTCCATCTCTGCCTCTCTCTCTGTCTCTCTGTCTCTGTCTCTCTATCACACACACACATCCATGTGTGTATTAAAAGGAGTCTATAGTTGAAAAGTTTGAGAACGTACACTTTCCTTGACAGATCTAGTCTGAAGATCAATAGGGTAGAGAAGTCTACAAATTATACTCTATCCACAGGACAATTTTTACTATCTTTAAACAAGTAAACATCCTTATGAAAGAGCCTTCCTACTTCCATTACACAGCCTTGGCAAACAAAGATGTAGCCCAAATTTGTCAAGATGAGACAAATTTGTAGGCAAGAGTGAAGTATTCTGAATGCTAAAGTCCAAATCAGCAATGAAATGAGAAAAAAAAAAAAAAAAAAAAAAAAAAAAAAAAAAAAAAAAAAAAAAAAAAAAAAAAAAAAAAAAAAAAAAAAAAAAAAAAAAAAAAAAAAGTTTCCATTGCTGTCCATGGTTCTGAAAAGAATGTTGGAACCCATAGTCCAAACGATTTGACTTCTCTATTTTAAATTGTATTTCATTTAAAGTTATGTTGTATTCAGGCAGATGTTGGTAATATATGTGAATAGCATTAGAAGCTATTTTCAGCTGAAAATGTTACTAAGGAAATTCCTAGTTTCTTGTTTTTGTTACAAGGGTAAAATACTGTGGTATGACTTAAGGTAGCAAGTACTGTGCTCTATGATTTTTTTTTTTTTCTAAGCTACTGTTAGCTGCTGAATTCCAGGAGAAATTGGCCTTTTCTTACAATGCATGAGAATGCAACTCTAGAGTATATTTCCAATGTTATATCCACAGTATAAATTTACCATGGCACAGTGGTCTAGGATCTTGCTTTGCTTCCTCACCCCCTCTCTGTAAATTAACTCATTGCATAATTGACATTAGGCAAAGCTCTGAATGTCTGGAAGATTAAAAAAAAAACTGAAAGAATAGTAAAAAAAAAAAGTACATAGATATGAAAGACATTTGGGAAAAAGTCATGTTTGGAAATAGGAAGGTCAGTTGACAAGAATCTCTACATTAGGGGAGGGCTACATCATAATTTGTTCTTAGCCTAGCAAGCTCCTGACTCCTTCCCACATTAATTGGCCATTGCCATTGATGTTGACTACCTATAATACTACATGGTAGATGTCTCTTTCTGAAAACACCATATGATACAGATGTAGGATATAGAGTGGTGAGGCTTAATGCTTTAGCCCTTCCAAGACTCAGGTGATAACTTGGACAAGGAGATGAGTAGAATAAAGAGTAGAACAGAGTGTAGGTGTTTCTACGGAGTACTCCATGACAACTTCCAGTCTTCAGCCAGAGGATAGCACATGATATGAAAAACCACATGAGAGAGTGCGGGGAGGGAGGAGGATGAGAAGAATCAGAAGGCAAATGCGAATTATTTAATTTACACTTACCATTCTTTTGTGAGATCTTAATGAGAGACATTCTCCAAGAACTTCCCATTACTACTCCTATGTAAGAGGTAAATACTTTGATTGAAGTGTGAGGTGATAATGTACCAGCAACACCAATAAACCCACTGTTCATCAAGCTCTACTATGGAAGTATCTTTCTTTGGTTTATAAGCCTCTTAGAGATATAAAATATAAACTTGTGTTTTTGCACTTTCTATGCCATTTTAAAATTTTAGTTTGATATTCAGTAAAATACATAACTATTCAAATGATATATTGCTAATAACTTATAAAATATCTTTCACAGTGATATAACACTTGTTGGAATTATTAACATAGTAGAAATAAGATCCAAAGATATAAAATTCAAGTTTTCCATGTACTTAAACAAAATAATTCTATTGACCACATTTCATTGTTGCAACTGCATGTTTATAACTGGAGAAAAAACCCAAAACTTTACAAATAAAAAATATTTTGTTTTAAAATATTGAAAATAAAATAAAGGACACATCAGAAAACATCTGTGTAATCACTGTATCTTTATAAAATTGATACTTCAATTGTTCAGTGAAGTATGTAAAAGCCTTGTGACGGCTGAGAATGTCTGGGCAGAGAAGTTGCATGACAGATAACATCTGAGCATGCTCTGAGAGGAGATTCAGATACCAAAGCCCTGTCATCTATGACTGCAGACTGCACGGGCAACTAACCTACAAATGGACTCTTCCATCACCAAAGTTTTCCTTTTTCCATCCTATAAAACCCAAGATACCCACAGAATCTCACTTCTGTGGAGTGGTCTCCTACCTTAAGAGGCCAGCTCTTCAGCTGTTGGGATTAAAGAGAATTATGCCTTCTGGAGATGTCTATTTTCTTCCCTTTATTTCCATGTAATCTTGATAAATCTCCATCTAACTCTCAGAATTTGAAGATGGCATGTCATTCACATAAAAATATTCTTTGTTCAAAATTAATAATCTTTTAAAAGTGTTTCTTTTTAGAAATTTTAATATAATAAAATTATTTCCCTTCTCCCCTTTTCTCCCTCTAAAGCCTCCCATATACCTCTGCTGTCTCTTTTTCAAATTCATGGCCTTCTTTAAAATTAAATGTTGTTTTAAAATTCAGTAACATTAGAAAGTTACCTAGAATTTCTACTGTCCAGACTTTTCCATTCAGGTACCAATAGTTCCTTTAGAAAAAGGTTTATAATACTCATTTATAACTACCAAGGTTTTAGGTGTTAACACAGCACATGTAAAATAAAAACAATGCTCTCAAGGTTGACACTTTACCAAAACAAGTGACTTTATTCTTTAAAAATTCATTTTAACATTATTTTAAAAGCATTGATGCATTTAATATAACCACTAGGTGAAAGGAAGGAGGGAAAGAGGACAGAGAGGGGTTGGGGATGGGGAAGACGAGAACATGATCTGGTATTTGGTGACAGAAAGGGACTGAAGCCCTGAGAGACAGCAGAAAGAATGGAAACCTTAGGAATGCAACCTCTAGAGGTAGGAAGTGGGGTTGGGGATCCTCCATAATGTGTCAGAAACCTGGGAGGTGATGGACCCTCAGGACTCAAAGGGATGGACCCTAAGTGAAGTGCCCAACAATAGAGAGAGGGGACTAATAGAGCCCACCTTTAGCAGGAAGACAGGGCATCAAGTGAGTGAGGAGGTTGCCATCTCACAGTCAAAACTCTAACCCATCATTGTTCTTGTCTGAAAGAACTCATGGAACAGAAATGGAGAAGAGCCTGAGGAAAAGAAGGCCCAGTGACAGGCCCAAAGTAGGATCCAGCTTCAGGGGAGGTCCCAAGGCCTGACACTATTACTGAGGCTATGGAGCACCCACAAAAAGGCACCTAGCATGATTGCCATCTGAAAGACCCAACAAGCAGCTGAAAGAGTCAGATGCATAAATTTGCACTCAACCAATGGATAGAAGCTGCTGACCCCTGAGGTTGAATAGGGGAAAGCTAGAAGAAGTTGAGGAGGAGGACAATCCTGTAGGAGCATCAGTATTCTGAATAAACCTGGACCTCCAAGATCTCTCAGACACTGGACCATCAAACAGGCAGCAAACACCAGCTGATATGAGGCCCCTAGCACATATACAGCAGAGGACTACCTTGTCTGGTTTCTAAGAAGATGCATGTAACCCTCAAGAGACTGGAGGCCCCAGGGAGTTTAGAATTCTGGTGGGGTGGGGTGTGTGTGTTGAGGACATTTTTGTGAAGACAGGGAGGCAGGGAGGAGATATGGTATGTGGAACAGTTGGAGGGTGTACAGGGAGGGGAATAAAATCTGAAGTGTTAAAAAAGAAGAAGAAGAAGAAGAAAATGAAGTCAACCAAAAGATGGAAAAAAAAAAAAACCAAACAAACAAACAAACAAAAAAAAACAATGAGCACATAAATTCTTTATATTAAACCCCTACAGATTCCCAGACTAGGAACATGAACTGACAAATTTTTTTTTCAGTAAAGATTTCTTCAGTCTTTATTGTCTTATTCATACACTTCAATAATAAGATACCACTCAGTCTTTCTTTACTATAGTTTATAGTTAAGCAAAGAGACATACTTGGAAAACTTAGGTGTTATAAGGCTCTTGAACAATTGAAAAACAGTTATTAATTCCTGACAAGTCACAAGGAATGAGTAGACAAAACTATGGAGCAGTTTGAGATGAAATTATAAATCCTGTGGGAATTCAGTGATAACATTCTTCACACTCGATGATGGCTATAGTTACATCAAATTTCACTATTTGACTCAGTAACTTAAAGCTGCTGCTTCTGTTTCTTCTGTTTCTTCTTCTGTTTCTTGTTTCTCCTCCTCCTCCTCCTCCTCCTCCTCCTCCTCCTCCTTCTTCTTCTTCTTCTTCTTCTTCTTCTTCTTCTTCTTCTATTTCTTCTCTTTCACTTCTCTTTTCCTTTGTCTTGGTTTTCATCTTTTGATTTTGTGTTTTGTTCTTGCTATCGCAGATTGTTTGAGTTTTTTGCATACTAAAGTATTCTCTAATTCTTTTTCTTATCTTTCTTCTCCAGATCCACCCTAATTATTTAGTAGCAAGACTGTATAAAGAAAAAGCAAGTTGCATAACAATGACAACATATTTAGCTTTTTTTTCCTTCCAGAGGAATTCTATACTCCTCTTCATTTAAATATAAATGTAAATATTTATTTCTATTTTATTATTTTTAATCTCAATATACAAATACTAAGGTATTGGCTTTGAATATATTCCTTAACTCTTTCTTAATATTTCCAAACTGTGACAAATCCTTTTAAGGATAAGTTTATATATTTCTGGTATGAAACATTATTAGGTTTTATGGATTCTTATATTACTTATTCTTAAGGGAAAGTTTCAGATACAAATAATTATACACTTAAAACACATAAAATTTTAGGTGGGAAATGCAGTTGCATTCCATAGAATATCCAGAATAGCAACACTTAACCACTCGTTAATGCTTGACAGGATTTTGAATTATTCTTTTAATCTCAATATTCTCACTCAGCAAAAATACTCTTGAAAATCTTCCTTATTCAAAGACATTGTAAAACTACCCAGTGGAAAAAAGGCAGCATTTTCAACAAATGGTGCTGGCACAACTGGCGGTCAACATATAGAAGGATTCAAATTGATCCATTCCTATTTCCTTGGATCAAAGACATCCACATTAAACCAGAGACACTGAAATTCATAGGGGAGTAAGTGGGGAAAACCCTTGAAGATATGGACACAGGGGTAAAAATCCTAAAAAGAACACCAATGGCCTGTGCTGTAAGATCACAAATCGACAAATGGGACCTTATAAAATTGCAAAGCTTCTTCTATAAAGCAAAAGATACAGTCAGTAAGACAAAAGGGCCACCAACGGATTGGGAAAGAATTTTTACCAATCCTAAATCTGATAGGAGGCTAAAATCCAATATGTACAAAGATCTCAAGAAGCTGAACGCCAGAAATTCAAATAACCCCATTAAAAAATGAGGTACAGAGCTAAACAAAGAATTCTCAACTGAAGAATGCCAAAGGGCTTAGAAGCACCTTAAAAACTGTTCGAAATCCTTAATCATCAGAGAAATGCAAATCAAAACAACCCTGAGATTCTACCTCACACCAGTCAGAATGGCTAAGATCAAAAATTCAGGTGACAGCAGCTGCTGGCAAGGATGTGGAGAAAGAGGAACACTCCTCCATTGCTCGTGGGATTGCAAGCTGCTACAACCACTCTGGAAATCAGTCTGGTGGTTTCTCAGAAAACTGGACATCGTACTACTGGAAGATCCAGCAATACCTCTACTGGGCATATATACCCAGAAGATATTCCAACTGGTAACAAGGACACATGACTATGTTCATAGCAGCCCTATTTATAATAGCCAGAAGCTGGAAAGAACACAGATGTCACTCAAAAGAGGAATGGAGACAGAAAATGTGGTACATTTATACAATGGAGTACTACTCAGCTATTAAAAACAATGAATTTATGAAATTCTTGAGCAAATGGATGTATCTGGAGAATATCATCCTGAGTGAGGTAACCCAATCACAAACGAAGTCACTTAATATGCACTCACTGATAAGCGGATATTAGCGCAGAAACCTAGAATAACCAAGATACAATTTCCAAAACACAAGAAAATCAAGAAAGACCAACATGTGGATACTTCACTCCTCCCTAGAATAGGGATTAAAATATACATGGAAGGAGGTGAAGAGACAAAGTTTGGAGCTAAAATGAAAGGATGGACCATACAGAGAGTGCCCCACCGGGTGGTTCATCACATAATCAGCCACCAAATGCAGACACTACTGCATACGCCAGCAGGATATTGCTGAAAGGACCCTGGTATAGCTGTCTCCTGTGAGGCTTTGACAGTCCCTGACAAATACAGAAGTGGATGCTCACAATCATCTATAGGGCAGAGCACAGGGTCCCCAATGTAGGAGCTAGAGAGAGTACCCAAGGGCTATAGGGTTCTGCAACCCTATAGATAGAACAACAATATGAACTAATCAGAAGCCCCAGAGCTCATGTCTGTAGCTGCATATGTATTAGAAGATGGCCTAGTTGGCCATTATTGGGGAAGAAAGGCCCATGGTCTAACAATGTTTATATGCCCCAGTACAGGGGAATGTCAGGGCCAAGTAGTGGGAGTGGTTGGGTAGGGAAGCAGGGCAGGTGGAGGGTATAGGGCACTTATGGGATAACACTTGAAATGTAAATGAAGAAATAATCTAATAATAAATAAATAAATAAATAAATAAATGGAAATTATCTAAAGAACAAAGTAATACAAAAGATTTTAAAGCTTACTTTTTAAAACATTGTTTTCTGTGCAAGAAATAGAAACCCAGAGTTATTTGCTTAAATATAAACCTGTACCCTTTCCTCTAAAAAGTAGAATATCTCCTATCTGAATGTGCCAACTCAAATGTCTTTTTTACTCTGGATTATTTCTGTTTTTAATGATATATTGCAGACAACTTTACAATCAACGTGGGAAGTGAACTGATTGAAATGGTTTGGGGCAAATTTAATGAAACCATGAAGGATTAGGTATATCTCCTTTGTTCAACATCAGCAGGAAATGGGACATGGGAACCCTCCCAAGCTCAAAAGACTTTGTAATTTCAAACTTGGAACATCAATATAACATATAATAACTGTGGAGCTTAACAAGAGCATGACACTGACATGAAGAAATAAGCCAAACAGAGAATCCACTGTGAAGCAGAGTGTTCAGCCCCTTGGGAGATATAAGGAGAAGGTGATATGAGAAGAGAAATATTTAACTGAAACTAAGAGAATATGAAATTGTATTAGAACCGCTAAAAGCCATAATTTCTTTTTTTTCCCAACATTTATTAGATAATTTCTTCATTTACATTTCAAGTGTTATCCAGAAAGTTCCCTATACCCTCCCCCCTCCTGGCCCTGTTCCCCTACCTACCCAATCCCACATCTTGGCCCTGGCGTTCCCCTGTACTGGGGCATATAAAGTCTGCATGACCAAGGGGCCTCTCTTCCCAATGATGGCCAACTAGGCCAGCCTCTTCTATATATGCAGCTAGAGACATGAGCTCAGGGGGTACTAGTTAGTTCATGTTATTCTTCCACCTATAGGGTTGAAGACCCCTTCAGCTCCTTGGGTACTTTCTCTAGCTCCTTCCTTGGGAACCCTGTGTTCCATCTAATAGCTGACTGTGAGCTTCCACCTCCATGTTTGCCAGGCATTGGTATAGTCTCCCACGAGACAGCTATATCCGGGCCCTTTCAGCACTATCTTGCTGGCATATGCTATAGTATCTATGATTGGTGGCTGATTGTGGGATGGATCACTGGCAGCCGCAGTCATTGGGTCCATCCTTTGGATTCAGCTTCACACATGATCTCTGTAACTCCTTAAATGTGTGCTTTGTTCTTAATTCTAGGAAGGGGTGACGTGTCCACATTTTGATCTTCCTTCTTCTCGAGTTTCATGTGTTTAGTAAATTGTATCTTGGGTAGTCTAGGTTTCTGGGCTAATATCCACATATCAGTGAGTACATGTTATGTGAGTTCTTTTGTGATTGGGTTACTTCACTCAGGATGATGGCCTCCAGATCCATCCATTTGCCTAGGAATTTCATATATTTATTGTTTTTTGTATCCATTCCTCTGTTGAGGGACATCTGGGCTCTTTCCAGTTTCTGGCTATTATGAATAAGGCTGCTATGAACATAGTGGAACATGTGTCCTTATTACCAGATGGAATATCTTCTGGATATATGCCCAGTAGGGGTATTGCAGGATCTTCCGGTAGTACTATGTCCACTTTTCTGAGGAACCAAAAAGGCATAATTTCAACAAAGACTTTCCAGTAGAATTGGAAAAGAAATATAATATATCAGAATATTTAAGTATAATCCAATAAATAAATAGTATATTAGGCAAAAGATACATAATGGTGTTCAAACATAGTCACGACTGCTAGTTTTGAGAATATGTGATTTATTGATTTGTGCATACATGCATGCACATGCAGTCTATAACAGCATAACCCTTACCTTCTTACCGATGAGTAAAATGCAATATAAGGCCCCCGCTAAGTGCTCATCAGCACATTGAAAAGACTTCTCAAGTGGTAGTATTGGATGTAGAAATTGTTGAAATTATTTTTAGAAACTTCTTATAGCTTCTTCATTAACTATAACAGATAGAGAAATAGATAGGCAGATAAACAGGTGTCAAGAAATAAATGATAATGATATAAATAGAGATATAAATATTGAATTGAAACAGGTAATTATATACACAGAATTTATGCATCATGCATAAAGATACAAACATGCATGCATGCATACATATATATATTTAAAATATTCCAGGGATTTTATCCACCAGAAACTAATATTTATGACCCCATTTTGTACCCATTAGCTTTTATTTTAGTAAATTTAGGTATAACTCCTCCAAGCAGAGATAATTCGGGTAAAAATCAAAAGTACCTTATTTATGAATTAGAATTTATATGCAGATTACAAACCTCTCTTCTTCCCATTATGAGGTTACAAATAAATCCCTCAAATACAACATTGAAGGAAACAAATTAGATGTACAGTTTCATATATATATATATATATATATATATATATATATATATATATATATATTCAATAATAATATGTAGTATGGTAGTACCATTTGAGGATATGATGGATAGAGACAAGAGGATCTAGGTAGTATAGTAGACCTTGCACTGTTGGAGCTTCTAGGAGCAAAAACATGAAAGTCTTTATTAAGCATAAGATGAGTTCCATAAACTATATTATGTCTAATCTATAAAAAAGTCTACCATTCTGTTAGAAACATAGATTCATTTATCCACTCATCATTTGTCATTTATCCCCCCCCCCACCAAATATTGAAAAACAGTGATGATACACTGGTATATGACCAAAAGGTTAATCAATGTCTTCACAGGGATAATAACATGACTTGGAAAATAATGGAGACAATGGAAATCCATTTAAGTATTATGTTTCACTTCTGGGCCAGAACTCATTTCTGATCTTCATTCAAACTATGCATTTGCTTAACTGATTGACTGATAGGCATCAGGCAGTGGACTGGGAGTTTAGAATTCTGTGCAGACTAGGTTCAAGTGTAAACTGGGCAAAAGTCTAGTTTCACCAGCTGCTCAGGATCTCATCAAAACTTAAGATTTTATTCCTACAGAATTAACGAAGTATGATACTATAGCCATCTGCCATACTTAAATGCCCACAGAAACCATGACCTGTTAAGCCTCAGTGTTTATTATGAATCATTTTATTATGCTACCAATACAACATATTTCTCTGTGCATTTATCCTAATATTGTTTAAAAATTCAAGCAGAATATGTTTTCCAAGGCCAAGGAACATATATTTGTAAAAGTCAAATTATGGATGGACAGATACAGGAGAACTGAGCTGAAGATTTTAACTATTTTCTGGGCTTTAGGTGATTCTAACAAGCTAAGCAACAACCATAAATTAAAGGACTTATGTTCACACTAAAGGCTAGCATACATGTTATTTAAAAATTGAATGGTTTTTGATTTCTCTAAAATACACATCCTGAGATTCCATTTATAGAGACTGTATTTTCTTAATAAGAAAGCTTTTCATGTGATTTCAGCATGCTTCTAAAAGATCTAGGTAACACAAAACAATCTATAAAACATCCCCTATACTTTCATGCAAACCACTGACTTCTAGAAGACCGTCTAAGCTGTCAGTAACTTCCAAATGATAAAAGGAAAAAATGATGAAAAGGAAGGAAATTTTTGAGTCGACCTTCTAAAACCCAACATTCCTCTGGGATTTCTAGATACAAAAGAGAGGTTTTAGTACTTGTCCAAGAACATCGGATTGCATTAACTTATTCAAATGTGAGGTCAGAACTCAGTGTTTAGGTTGGAAGCTGTCCCATCTGTGCCTTGATAAGAGGAAAAAGAGTGACAAATCACACCTTGGAATAAATTCATTTTAATCCATTTCTTCCTTTTGATGTAATAAAAATAGTCTTGTCATGTAGCTGTGATTGCATTTAATGGTTGTCATTTACAGAAATGGAAAAATGATATCTGAGCATAATGCCTTCAAAGATGGCTAATAGCTTTTTTTTTTCCTTTTTTTACATAGGGAAAAATACTTTTATTTTACTTGAATGAGAACATTGCTTCATGATGATCATTATTGAAAATTCAGAAGCTCTTTTATTACCCAGTAATGAGAAGAACAGCTCCATCTCCTTACTATCATTTATGTTAAAATGGTAATC
The DNA here is from genome assembly GCA_902729485.2 of Mus minutoides. Lineage (NCBI taxonomy): Eukaryota > Metazoa > Chordata > Mammalia > Rodentia > Muridae > Mus > Mus minutoides. The sequence continues at coordinate 3,836 of CACVCL010032477.1, read as the reverse complement.
CAAGCAAATCTATTTTTCGAAGATCTGCTATAACCCCATTAATTCTCAGACAAACTGTCATCAAACGTCATACATAATTATTACCACATATATCTGATTTTAATTTCAGATTTTAAATAATAAAGGTGTATCCCTGTGTTGTATTTTGAGATGATCTAATGAATGCTGGTTTTTTTGTTCTTTTCTGTTAAGCATTTCTTAAGCACATACCTGTCACTTCTGTACTCATTTGCTGTAATACTCATTGATAAATGGACATTAATTAATGTTAAATTACAATGGAATTTTTAGGGAATTACAGGTGACATCCACATCAAAATCAAATGAGTTCATCATGATTAAACTTATTACCATTTTTAATTAACCTTGAGTGCCCCTGGATGTTCACTGTACACCAAGGAAGTATATATGTAGGCTGTGCCTTCAACAGAAAGCAAACTTCACACAGTATTAAAAGAGTTTCAAAAAGAATGGCACAGGCCACATTTAGATGCATTGAGTATGCAAAGGATCACAAGAGGAGAATATTAACTATAATCTAAAGATTTTGGGGAACAAAATGTTCTCAAAATGAAAGCAAGAAAGAAGGCTGTCACAATTGAATTAACTTTAGTACTACTACAAGGCATACAGAGAAGGCTCATTTAAGCCCTATAGTAAATGAAATTAAAGCTTCTTCTTTGTTCTCCAATGATATATACAGCAAGTATACCATAATAGGAACTAGATAAACAGCGCAGTGGTTAAGTTTAGTACTTTATTTGTCCATCAGATATAATTTGGTTCCAAGAATCCACATGGAATAGCTCATAGGTACCTACACTGGCAGTTCCAGAAGATACAACATCTTTCATTTGCCTTTACAGACACTGATAAATGTTGATGTGAGTGCTTTCTCTATCTCTTTCTCTTCCCACATTTTCTGTCTTGTCCCTCATATGTGTGTATGTATGTATATGTATATGTATACATGTATGTATATGATATATGTATATACATTCATGTGTGTATACACACATACACACACTCCTTTTTCTCTAATGAATGTTGCAACACACATTATTTTTTCTCTAATTAATATTGCAAGGTCACAAATATGTCTAGAGTTTTTGTTGCTCTCATTAAGCCTAGAAGTATATCAAGAGAAGAGAGGTGATGTCTACATGAGTCTCCTTTGGGACTCCCAGAGCCAATACCGGTGAACATGAGTCTCATTTGGGACTCCCAGAGCCAATACTGGTGAATAACGTGCAAAGATTAAAAAGCAGTAAGAGATATCACCTGTGCTGGAAAATATAATCTCCCATCCTTGAAAACACTGCTGCAGATATCTGATACAGGAGATCCATTCAACTGGCAGACTCAATGATTTATCCTTTAGAGTCTGTTACATTTGCTCCAAATTCCAACTGAAGATTGAGCAAAAGCTTTCCAAAAGCATGTGAGACTTTTCCAAGAGGCAGCTTCAGAATACACACATCCTTTTAGCCAAACTTAGATTGAATAACTAGGGTCCTGGAAAAGTCTGGCCACCAGTGTCACCACAAGCCTGTAAATGGATCTCCAGTTCTTATATTGAAACAACAGATGTAGGAGCTATTATACATCCACAGGTGGGACCTTAAGAGAGGAAATAAGTTAGTCATTGTAGCTAGTACAACCACAGAGTCTAGTTGCCTCCTCTCAGTTTCAGTTAATTTCTCATTTAAAAATATCCATAAAAGGTTAAGAGAAGGAGAATCCAGGAACCAGAATTTTCTCCTAGAGTTCTTGCCTTACAGCAAGAACATTTTGGTACTGCTATGAACCTCCTCATATGAAACCCATAGAAAATGTTTATATATATATATATATATATATATATATATATATATATATATATATATATATATATATATATATATATATATATATATATATATGTGTGTGTGTGTGTGTGTGTGTATACATATATACATATATATGTATATATATATATATATATATACTTATATACACATATATGCATATATATGATATATTATATATAATATAATTATACACACACACATATAAAACAGTCACATTCTAACTAAAACATGTGTCCCATAAATGAATGATTAGAAAGACATTTCCAAATTTTGTTGAACATATAAATAAATATTTTAAGGAATGCTTCCTGTCAATCACAAAAAAACATTAAAAAAACTAATGTATTATTGAACAACCATTTTCAAATGTAGTCTTATTTGAAATACTAGAAACAGCTTGCTGTAGCTTCTGATCCTAGGACAAATCCTTGTTATTTCTTGAGAAACCATGAGACCAAACTAATGAAATATGCAATTAGACTAGAATCATGACTCATCCCTTATTGGTTATTTAGATAACTCTTATATACTATAAAATAGTGTATGCATCCTAAAAAGATCAGTACACATAGCTATGCACACTAAATTTCAGTCACCAAATATTTAGACATAGTGCATCTCTGCTATGACACAGACTCTCAGCCTCTCCACTCCACACCTCAGTCATTACTTCTCTCTTATTTCTTAATTCCATGGTGACAGATCCCACCTTCTTTTCCACATTCATTTAACTGTGACAGAAACTCCTGTTAGGTATTTCAACAAATAATGCTATGCTAACATGACACTTTGTCCATTGCAATAGATATATAAATAAATAAATCTTTCATTAAAATGTGTCCTTCGCACATAGCCAGTGAACTTCTTTATCCAAAACATTGTCTTTGTTCTCATAATCATTTATGTGCAGACCTATATTCATGGCAGTTCCTTGATTAGATTATCGTCAATTTCACACCACAGGTCATGGGGACATAAGAAAACTTCAGCCATAGTCTTCTTTTGTAATAGAGTCTGTACCTCTTCAGACTGCTAAAACAGGATAAAGGGATTTGCTTTTCATTACAGGACAAATTAAATTTTAATTGCCTGTTAAAACACAAATGTCAAAAGCAAATCTTAAAGGCAGGGTTGCAGTTCCCCTCATAGATCATGTTTTATTCTAATTTGCATGCAAATTAATTCTTTTCTTCATTTTAAATATGTTTTCCCCAGAATATATTAAAGCTTTATTTCAAAACAAATTATACAATCAGAATATAAATAAATATACATATAGAGAAAAGCCAAATAATCAACTTTAAATTTTAAAAATTAAACTTATTTTATGTTTCTATTTAGGATAAGCTCGCATAATCATTTTTAGGTCAATTTTAACTCTTTTAAAAAGAAACACTAGTTAAGAAAATCACATACATGTATTAACCGGGCTTCAAATATGTTTTGATATTGGTGTCTGAAATTCATTTACAACAAAATAGTATATTTCTGATGCCTGTACCTTACCTCTTTCACAGCTCTTGTATTTCTTATTTTGAAAAGATAACAAGATAATATACCAAATACTTGTGTCCTGCTGACTCCTAGTTGGGAAGACTTGAGATTAAAAAGTCAAAGATATATTCTTAAAATTCAAAGAATACTGATATGAACGTAATTACTTAGTTTCATTCAATTATCATTCAAATATGGCATGTAATTGTGAAACTTATGGAACTATGAAAGTGGAAATTTATAATGATGCAGACTTAATTTCATTAATTTAATGCATAAAGCACATATTACACAGAGACAGACGTCAAATTAAAAACTCTCAGACTCTAATTAGCTTTAGAAATCTCTTATGTCTAATTGATATGGCTGTCATAATTAATTTAAATAGTGATTTCAACCTGGCTACGATGCAGGAAAATGCTTCATTAATAATCCTTAAAAAGAAATAGCATAAGATGTGGACATAACTATAAATGTCAAGATTCAGTTATA
>CACVCL010032476.1:0-16301 GCA_902729485.2 Mus minutoides | reverse complement strand
CTGCCCCTGGGGGGAACTGCTGACCCACTGCTCCCAAAACCACCTCTGCGCTGCACTCATGTGTAACCCCAATGTGATCTTAAAGTCCTGGGGTGTCCCTAGCTGTGTCCGCTGGGCTCAGAGGAAAGATGGCGCGGCCTTTTCTGTAATTCTTTAAAGGATTTTTGTGTTTCCTCTTTAAGGACTTCTACCTGTTTAGCAGTGTTTTCCTGTGATCCTTTAAGGACTTCTACCTATTTAGCAGTGTTCTCCTATATTTCTTTTGAGTGAGTTATTAATGCCCTTCTTAAGGTCCTCTACCAGCATCTGAGATGTGATTTTGAATCCGAATCTTGCTTTTCAGGTGTGTTGGGGTATCAGGACTAGTTGAGGTGGGAATGCTGGGTTCTGATGATGGTGAGCTGTCTTAGTTTCTGTTGGTAAGATTCTTATGTTTGCAGTTCGCCATCTGGTATTCTCTGTTGTTAGTTGTTATAGTTGTCTTTAGCTGGAACCTGTTCCTCCTGTGATTCTGTTAGCCTCTGTCAGCTGTCCTGGGAGTCCAGCTCTCTTCTGAGTCTCAGTGGTCAGAGTACACTCTTCAGGCAAGCTCTCCTCTTGTAAGGAAGGTTTACAGAGGTCTGGCATTCAGACTTGCCTCCTGGCTGAAGATGAAAGCCCAAAACAGGGCCTGTCCCCTAATATGGGTTGCCTCTGTAATCTGCACAGACTGGTCTCTGAGGGACCAAAGACACAAGATGGTTCCCTCACCTGCTCTGGAGGTCATAGCCCTCCCAGGTTGTCACCTCTCCTCTGGAGTGGATGATTCCTGAATGTCTGCAGCCCAAAACAGGGCCTCTCCCAGAAGCTGTGTAGCTTGTTCCTGTCCCAGAAGCTGAGTAGCTTCTGCAGTCTGTTTGCTCACCCTCCAAAGTCTGAGAGTTGATCTGTGCAGACTGGAGTCCTTCCCCTCTTAAACCCCAGCTGTATATCATTAATTGTGAAGAGCTGCACTTCATCATCCTTATCACACTTTTAAAGCATTCTCTTTGATGGTTTCCTGTTTAGGCTGTTACAATGGAGGTGGGTAGTGGTTGTCACAGAAGCCTTCTGTCTTAGGGTTTTACTGCTGTGAACAGACACCACATCCAAGGCAACTCTTATAAGGACTACATTTAATTGGCACTGACTTAGAGGTTCAGTCCATTATCATCAAGATAAAAACATAGCAACATCCAGGCAAATGTGGTACAAGAGCAACTGAGCATTCTACGTCTTCATTTGAAGGCCTATAGAAGTCTAGCTTCCACACAGCTGGGATGAGGGTCTTAAAGCCCACTCCCACAGTGACACACTTTGTTCAACAAGGTAACACCCACTATTACAAGACTACACCATCAAATAGTGTCACTCCCTGGGCCAAACATTCAAACCACCACACCTACTATGTCACTCTTTTTCAATTATCTGTCTGCAGTCATTGATACCATTGCCAAAGTGTCTTCCTTACTCTTCACAGTCAGAGTCACAACACAGATCATGGGCTTCCACATGGTTTCTGTTGACAGCACAGATTATAGCCTTGGCCTCCAGAGGTACTAGGACTATGGACCCAGACAAAGCCCTTCAAAACAGCCCAGATCACGGATACCACCATGTCCTCAGGTAGCAACTCAGGCCACTCATTTCAGTATGACCTCAGTGGCAGGCAACATATCCCACAGATATCAAGGTGACATCAGGCACCAGTGCAGTTTATGGGCATCTCCATGGCCCTTGGTGGTTAACATAGATCACAAACATTGACCCAGACCTTGGCTATATATAGCAGGACTATGGACTCTAACATGGCCCTGTGTGACAGCAGGGGAATGACATCACCATGTCCTTAGGTGGTAGCACAGACCACACAGACCTGAATGGTCCCTGCCAACAGCAGAGCCTCCAGACATCAACATGGTCTCAGGCAATGGAACTGAGTCCACTGATACTGAGGCACATCAAACTGATGATTGGTGATTCCTGTTATTTTAGTGGTGGTAAAGGTGGTGATGGTGGTGGTGGTGGTGGTGGTGGTGGTGGTGTGTATGTTCCTTCTTTTGATTTTGATGGTATGAAGTTATGTATCCTCTATTTTGTCATAGTTGTAGTTATTCCCTTAGGTTGTGTGGGGGGGTTTGTTTTGTTTTTTTGTTTTTTGTTTTTCTGGCATCTTCTGTAGGGCTGGATTTGTAAATAGATATTGTCTGAATTTGGCTTGATTATAAAATACCTCATTTCTCCATCATACTGATTAAAAGTTTTGTTGTGTATAGGACCATCTGTAGTCTGCTGTACATCTATCTGTCTACATCCTTCTAGCTTTTAGAGTCTCTGTTGAGAAGTCAGGTGTAATAGTTCTAGATATGCCTTTATACATTACTTTGCAGTTTTCCTTTGCAGCTTTTAATATTCTGTCTTTGTTCAGTATGTTTAATGTTTTGATTATTTTGTGGGAGGGTACTTTCTTCTCTGGTTCAACCTATTCGTTGCTGGGTATGTTTCTTGTGATTTTATAGGTATCTTCTTTGTTAGGTTAGAAAAAAAAATTTTTGATATAGTAGAAAATATTTTCTGGGCCTTTGATAGGGTTTCTTCTTTTATTCCTATCAACCTTTTTTTTTTTTTTTCATGATATCCCTGATTTACTGAATGCTTCCTGTCAGGAGATTTTTACTTTTAGTTTAACATGTTTTTAAAAGATGGATGCATCTATTTCTCCTATTGTGACTTCAATGCCTGAGATTTTTCTCTTTCATATCATGTATTCTGTTGGTGAAGGTTGCCTCAGTAGTTCCTATTCAAGTTCCTAATTTTTCTTTCTTTATTGGTCCTACTTCCATTATCAGGTCTTGAACATTTTACTGATTTTCTTTCATTGTTTGTTTTTGTCTTCCAGGATTTTTAGAAGGTATTTATTAATTTCTTCTTTTATGACCTCAATCATCTTCATATAAATAATTTAGAGGTCTTTTTCTTGTGCTAGAGCTATATTGAAATATTCAGAGCCTGCTGTGGCAAAATAGCTTAGCTCTATTGGAGACATATTGTCCTGCTATTACTGATTGTGTTATTGTGCTGATATATAAACTTTGGGCACTGATTATAGGCCTAGGTACTGATTCCTGGCATTGTCTCCATTGGGTTCATGTTTTGTTTCCTGGTTTCTTTCTTCTATCTAGATTTTCTCAAAGTGTGATGCCTGTGCATTACCCATTAGGAATTATTTTTGGACCTGATAGTTGGGGTCACTGGCAGCTCTTGGTTAAATGTGTTTCTATGCATTGGGAGCTCATATTTAGGAATATGGCATAGGATAGTGATCTGAGGACATCTGCAGGATAAAGGAGTGTGGAGCATTCACTATGGATATGTTTGTTTTGTCTCTTTGAAATGGTGGAGGCAGTGCAGAAAGGTCACTCCTGATGGTCTGATAAAGTGCTGGGGAGGAGATTTACAGTTTAGAGCTAGAAGAACAGAAGAGAGGAAGACCTATAGAAGAGTTACTTTCTTTCTTGGCAGTAGTGTCCTATGGTTTAGCACAGAGTTGGAGTAAGGGCTGGGAAAAAACAACAAGTGGGGAGAGGGAGGTTAGAATGGAACAGTCTGTGAGAACCACAGGAGATGTGGGCAAAGAAGTAAGGAAGGTTACAGCAGGTGATCTGTTGCAAAACTGAGACTGAGATTGGAACATTGGATCTGGGGAAGAGAAGAAGAGAGAATCCGCAGGCAGCCCACCTGGTTTTCTGGCAGGCATAGGGTGAGGGAGGTTAGAAGAGGAAGATATGTAGTATCCACAGGACATGGAAATAGGGAGGTAGAGACATATTCTACTGAGGAGCTGGGGATAAGAATTGGGAAATGGATTTTGAGGGAACAGGGGCATGGTGAGCATATTCAGTTAGTTTACCTGTTTCTAAGGCCCTGCTCAGCTGCTATGTTCCCAGTGAATGCCTGCTGCTGTTGGAGGCTGGTATACTAGGATGAGTTAGGGGAAGGAAGGTTGGAGAACACATTTGTTATCCATCAGGGTTGGAGTCAGAGAGGAAAGTGTGACTGCAGCAAGTTTTCTGATACAAGGCAGAGGATGAGACCTCTGGATTGGATCGAGAAGAAGACAAGTGTAGTGGCTGGTATTGTGTGTTTACTTGACACGAGCTGGAGTTATCACAGGGAAAGGAGATTTAGTTGAGAAAATGCCTCCATGAGACCCAGCTGTAAGGCATTTTTCTCAATTAGTGATCAAGGGGGGAGGGCCCCTTGTAGGTGGTACCATCCCTGGTCTGGTAGACTTAGGTTCTATAAGAAAGCAAGCTGAGCAAGTCATGGGAAGCAAGCCAGTAAGAAACATCCCTCCATTCCCTCTGCTTCAGCTCCTGCTTCCTGACCTGCTTGAGTTCCAGTACTGACTTCTTTTGGTGATGAACAGCAATTTGGAAATTGTAAACTGAATAAAGCCTTTCCTCCCCAATTTGCTTCTTGGTCATGATATTTGTGCAGGAATAGAAACCCTAACTAAGACAGGAGGCCAGTTGGGGGGAGGGCAGTGACTGAAGAAAGATCTGATATTCAGGCAGTTCACCTGGTTTTTTGGCAGGGCTGAATGTAAAGAATTTTTTAAATTATAGTACAAGTTAGTAATTTCCAGAAGCAACCATTAAAGTGATAGTAAATATTTTGTACTACTATTAACTTATGATGTGTTCTTATCACTATTAACTTATTTAATTATCCAATTTATTATAAGGCCAATAAAATTACTCTACCTCTATTTTATTTTGGGAGACATACTTTAGACAAGAGAGCAATTAAGAAATGGAGCTGAAACTCATACTTTTCTTATGCCAAAGCCAATAATTCAATAATTATTATTCATATAGACAGCTATAGAATTCTAAAAGAAAAAATCCAGAAGGTCAGTCCTAGATTCTAGCACAGTCAGAGACATTTGTCACTGTCTCTATTTTTAACTATACAGCAAACTAATTCAGTTTTAAAGAAATGTTTGAACTTTAAACACTACACTCCTCTAAATAGTAGAAGCAGTGTGTACTTCTTCTGTACTGCTTTGAGTTACCAAGTTAATTTATTCAGCACACTTGCAAAATAAGGTTGGCATAAAAAATAGTTCATAATTGAAATGCTGACTTCAATTGTGACTGGATTACACTAAATTTTAGCAGTGCTAGTAAAGATCCAAGCATAGGATGGTTTGCTGAAATTGCCTAAAGAAACTGTGGAGTGGCTTGATTGGTTGAACACTTAGACACATTTGAACCCACTGGAGCAAATCTAAAAGCAATCCAACATTTGGGGAAATGACCCTTGAAAATTAGTTGTATTTGCTCATCTACATTGATAAACTTCCTCTTAAAATAATGGCTTTTCTCTGAACAATGAAAAACATGGATGTCAGATAAGAACATGAAATATTTTCAGCCTGTAGAATTTTCATTTTTAACAGCTTTTCAGAATGAAAATTTGTGAATCATGAACTTATTTTATATTTTTTTCATTTAAGTTCATTTCTTAGACTATAAAATATCCCTATGTCACTAAGATATTTTATTGTGTTTTTCTCTTATATTTTGTAATATTATAATATATTTTAAATTTATATTCATTGGTATTTTGCCTATACATTTGTCTGTGAGAGTTTCAGATCCTCTGAGACTGGAGTAACAGACATTTGTGAGCTGTCATGTGGATGCAGGGAATTGAACCCAGCTTCTCTGGAAGAGCATCCAGCGCTCTTAATCACTGAGCTATCACTCCAGTTCTGTGTTGTCAACCCAACACAAATTAATTCTGTATGTGATGCGTACAGCTGTTGAAATTCTCACATCTGAGTGAATACCTGGTTCAAGATGTTTACTTTCTCATTGGCACCTTATTCAAAATCAATTGACGATATAAATGCATGTACATCATTGTAATCTTTAATATTGTGTTTCTCTGGTTGTCAACCCTATGAAATATGATACCCACTGTTACTGGGACCTCTGTCTTCATCTTGGTTCCCCCAGTCACTGTTCTCCATCAAATGAAATCAGATAAAACATAAAAAGTATAGTGTGAAAGACAGGAAGAATATACTACAAATTAATATGAGAAACCCTAACAGAAGAGAGTGAGCAGTGAACAAAGGAACCATTGTAGAGAAAAATACTCCCAGGGGATGAGAATGGATCACAACTAAATGAATGTTTGTGCTAGTCTACATGTTTAGGTAGACTATACATGTTTTTCTTAACATTTTGGAAGCCACAGCTATTCTGAGGGACATTTTTCTATTAGGTTATTGACATGTCCCTTTAGATTAATTCTAATAGAGGGAACAACTGTGTGTCTTTGTTCTTTACTACAAAGTCTTCTGGTAGTTAGTAATGGTATAATCTTTCTGGCAGTTCAGACGTCATATCTGCACATTAACAAAGAAAAGAATTAAACCAGTGCAAACAAAATAACCATGGTTTCCCACAAGGAAGCTGCTTTCACTTATAATGGACTTCCACACAACCCTGCTAATTCCATCTTCTTCGGTTTCATATGTATTCTAAATCTTAAGAAAGGGAAATTGTGATACTTTCCCCCTTCTTTAAAAACTCACATAAATCAGCCCCTAGAGGCATTGTAGCTGTGGCTGCTATGTCACATGTGCATCTGTAGGTGTCAGAGAGGAGAAAGGCTGACTTAGTGTCCTGACCTATGAACATCGGAAGGAGGTTCTCTGAAAAAAAAAAAAATAGGTGGGTGGGGAGCCTGAGATAACCACCAGTCTGGAGCCAGAAGGTCCAGATGACAAGCCTGAGACAGCCACCAGTTTGACACTATGCAGGCCTGCATGTGCTCCCAGGATAGAGAGAAAGCCTGGAGACTAAAAGAACACTGCTTGGGACTTTCCCTTGGTGGGAGTGAGTGTAAGACATACAACTATCACAAGGCTGGTTGTTCATAGAGTAAACCTGAGATAACCACCAGACCAGTGCCATGAAGCCCAGACAGAAAACTAGACTGAGATGACCATCAGTCCGATACAGCTCAGGCCTTGGGGAGCAGACCATGCTGGAGACAAACCCTGCCAGGCACCATAATCCAAAATAGGGGTATAGCACTCAGGGAGACCACACATGAGAGACTCCAGATGCCTCTAAGAGGGGCAAGTAAGTGGTGGAGAAATGAAGGGGAAAAAAAGAAACAAATGGATGTAGGTGAAATGAAGGGATGCAGAAATGGAGACTCAAGGGTAGTGAGGAACTGCCTAATGTGAGTAGCTATTGATGCCACCTGGGACCATGGAATGGTCCTTGCCTGGGCTCGCTCTCTCTCTGAGGCCACCTCTTGGTCCATTGCTATGCAGCAGCAGTGGTCTATTACCAGCAAAGACCAGGCTGAATTCCTTAGTCTGGGCTGCAACCCAAGGACATGTTAATGTCTGAGGGCTGTGCAGAACTGGCTCCTCTCCTGGACATTGTGGGAGAGATGATTCTGGAGGCATGACAGCAGGAAAGCTGCCCCTGTCCCTAGTCACCTGCAGTTTTCCAGAGGGTAGCCCACACATTGCAGGAGATGCAGGTGAGCCAGCCCTGAGGATAGAGTGCAAGAGTGTCAGCTCTGCCTCTTGTCTGCAGGACAATGGCATGGACAATGGAGACAAGCTCCTCTCCTTCCTTTGTCCCTCACTATCAATGGCAGGTGGAAGAACTGGCCCCTGGGTCATAAGAGTGGGAGAACATCATTGGCTGCAACAATCAGGAGAGCAGGCCCTGCTCCTCAGCTGGACAGCAGGGTAGAGTTGACCCTGGATGTGAAAGTTGCTAGTGAGCTGTTCCTCAGGGAATAAGAGTGGGAAAGCCAATGGGCTGATCACCTTCTATACTTCTCAGGCCTAGATCCAGGGCTTTAAATTGGTCCACTCCACCATCTATCCCCCTATGAATTGCTGGACTGCATGAAGGGGCTGGTCCTACAGATCCAAAACTAGAGCATCTCTAAGGCATGGTACAACCGGATATCTGAGAGGAGACCTAATGAAGATCTAGTATTGATAGAGTAGCAGAAGCCAGAGACCTTGTAGCAGACCAATGAGCTGTTGCAATGATTATTGGCAAGCAAAGAAGTGTGGGGGAAAGGGTATACTGAGAGACACATTGTAACACACTACAACTTTCACACTGAGATTTTATTCTCTATTTGGGGTTGGGGTTGCAAGGGTGGCAAACAGGTATGAGGGGAGGAGGAATGAATGGGATTGGGGTTCATGATGTGAAAGTCACAAAAAATAAAAAGTTTAATTTTGTGTGTGTGTGTGTCACTAAGAACTGAAGCTAATTATGAGAAAGGGGTCCGTTTTCAATGGTCTTCAAGCCAATTAATTTGGAACTAGCTCTGTAACATAACCACTGGAAGCCATTCACCTGGGGGCTAAATTTACTCTTTGTCCAATCTAGATACTGAAACTGTATTTAGAGATCAGTCTTGGGCCCTGCTGAGATTCTTTCAACTAAACTATGCTTTGGCAATTACATTGGCCTTCATTCAAAGCTATTTGAAACTTACTGTTATATTTATTATGGGAATGCTAAAGTCATTGTACTATCTCGTCTTTATAAGAAGCACAGGAAGAGTGTTTTCCAGACTTTAGTGCTGGGAAGGATGACTCTTCTTCTCAGAAACCCAAATGCATTCCCGTTACAGGGCTTCAGAGTCTGACCAGGGTGCCTTGCTGTAGAGTGAGCTCAGGTTGCTAATTTTAAGAGTAAATGGGTAGGTTTCAGGATGTCTATGGTTAAGCCTTACTTTAAAATGTTCAGTAAGGAGGTTTCAGAAGAGATCAGCATTTAACTTATCAAAGTGAGTACAGAATGCCATGCTACACAATCTGGGGCAGCCCCTTCAGCCCACTGAGGGCTTGGATAGCACAGACCAGCAGAGGAAAGGATGACCCCACAGCTCTGACTTAATCCTTAGCCTGGGGAGTTAACCTTCCTAACTTCTGTGCATTCCAATTCAGAGGCCTTCAGATTGAGAACACAGTCCCTTCCTATGGGCCTACAGAGTGTGCAACTGACAATCCTGAGGCCCCATTTTTTAATTCCAAATATTGTGTGATTTTTTTTCAGCTTCTATAATTGTTTAAATCCCTGACTCTAGATAGATAAATGGGTAGATAGGCAGATGATAGATAGATAGATAGATAGATAGATAGATAGATAGATAGGTGCATAGGATGACATATGATTAAGAATAGAACTTGCATGCAATTTTATAAGGCGTTTTTCACTTGTGACACAAAACAAAGCTTCCTGGTATGGAATTTTCTATGTATTGTACCATGATGGTGTTACAACATTTCAGATCTTGGAGAATGATGAAATTTATATTTTTCCAGATGTAAATGAGATGTTTATTAAATCAGTATCAACCCCTATACATAAATAACCAAGGACCTAAATAGGATGTGACATTGAACATGTCATTGGATGTATGTTTCACAACTTAGAATCATAAGTTGGTTGTCAGTAGCTTTTGGTTGTCAGTTATTGAATATCTAGCTGGAATCATTTTTCCTCACTCCTATTTTTCCTGCAAACTGCTTAAGTGACAGCATGAGAGCTTGCGGAGTTCTATTGTGAATGGTTGGCTCTTTTCTCCTCTCTCTTCAATTGACTTATGCTCCTTTCATATTTTCAGTGTTCGGTGCCCAGACAAGTGGCATTTTGAATGTAAAAGGTAAGTGGCTCTGATCTTACACCATAGACTCTGAGCATAACCACTGAGGATAAAGGCTACTTGATGAGAATTTAAGAGAATGTAACCTGTGTTTTTTGTGATCAATGGAAAAGGTACACAAAACCTCTCACACCATTTATGCACTCCAGAGAATACCAAGGAGGTCATATTTTCCCTGCTGGCTCCACCTTTCACCTTGCAGACTGATGCAGAATACAATAAGTAACATCTTTCTCTGTCTTTTTTTTTTCTTTCTCTCCCAGCCCATACAGCTACCACAATTCAAGAATAAAACATCTGGCTCAGTTTAGGAGGAATCAGTTGGAGGCTGATTTCTAATGCAGCATCTCTTTATTTTAGGAGTGACTGCTTGTGATTTCTTGGAAAATGTATTGATTGTTTCTGGGTTGTTGGCATTGCTATATATTCTAGGGAAAATAATAAATAAGAACAGGTGTAGAGATAAAGTGCCTGATTCTAAAATAGCTACAATAATCACCTGACATACCCTCTTCCTCTCAATTCTTTTACTCTACCCTATCTGTCTGTTTGTCTGTGAGTGACAATCAGTCTAATGAGGTTCTTTCCAAGTAAGGGGTGATCCAAGAAATCAAATTATATGAATATAACAATAAAATTATCCCAAAGTTTAGGTGGAGGGAAAATGGTAGCATACTGGGATAAACGCAAGCCATTACGTTACAATCTCGAAACAAGAGAGGACAGCGGAAGGAATAAGGTGGAATACAGAATAATGGGGCTGAGCATGGGGTTGGGAAGTAAGGTGTGGAAGACCTACAATGCTAGAAGACATATTTTAGTTGTCTTCTAATTCCAATAAGCAGGATCACAATCATATGGATGAATAATACCAGGAACTGGGTTTTCTGTGTATTGTTAGGAAAATAAGCATTTTTTATTTTAAGTTGAGAGCCAAAGAGTTCATGTAGAATTGCCCTGAAGAAAAAAATCATGTGAACTGTGAGGGAGAAAGTGATAGGTTGTTGTAGGTATTTTCAAACCCAGCCCATTCTCCCTGCTGGGGCTCATCTCCTCACAGCTGGGGCACCATCCTCTCCTGCCTGCCTTCTCTGGGTAGCTAGTTTAACATAAATAAGTTATACTGGAATCTCACTGTGAGAAATAAACTGTGAGGTGTAACCGCTAGAGGATATCTAAAAGGAAAAGAAACACTCAAAGTTCTTCATCTCAAAATTCCACATACAACCTACCATGTCTAAAACTGCACTACAAGGAAAGAAAATAGTGGAATTATGCTTTCCTAGTTGGACTCTCAAGAAGGTATTGGCTTATAGCCACAGCATCAATTTTTTTTCTCAGTGATGTATGAGTATTTACTTTGTTTGGGATTCATTCGTTCTGTATGTTTGAAAGCAAAAGAAAGAATCAATCATTAAATTTAAAACCAAGTGGTCAAACCTTTTTGAAAACTGGCTTCACAGGACCAAAAACATTCTTTGAAAGAAAAAAAAGAAATTTAGTATTGATATTTTAGATGATGCAAACATACGTTTTAACATCTAAAATGTTAATAAAGAAAGTGACAAATAACTATTGTATTTTTATAACTAAAATTTATTATTAAGAACTTGCAAATTAAAAAGTTTGCATAGCATACCATTTTAAAACTAATTTGTTTTGGTAGAAAATATTGTCTCGTCATCTTGTGAAAAGTTTGAAATGTCTTCTCACAAATACCTGATACATATTCAGGTGTCTGAGATAGATATATTAGAACTGCACAAAATGAACATTTTAAGTAGACATTTAGTAATAACAATACACAAAATATTGTGGCATCAAACTTTTCAGGTACCAGACCTTTATTCATAATGTTTAGGTTGAACTATTACTTGTAAAAAAAAGTCCCAAACAACATGTAATATAAATTAGAAACACTAGCATAAACAACAATACTGATATTATCTCACATGATGCTTTCACAAAATATAATAGAGAATTACATAAAGTTTCTCAGTTTTAGTCCAAGTATACTGCACAGCAAGTTTGTTTAATTAATTTTAAAAGTCAATCCATAATCCCAGTATGGTCAATGATATGACAGGATTGTTATGAGGATAAGACTAGGCTACATAGTAGGTTCTGGGCCAAGCAAGACTGCTGAGTGACAGTCAATCTTCTCAAAAAAATCATCAGGCCATATCAGAATATCTTAAGACATTTTATTTCAGTATGTATGTGCAGTGCTGTAGAGTAGAGCATATGCACTTCATAAAATGACTTATTTGACATGAAATAAAAATGATTTTTGTGGACTGTATCCATTTAAGGGGGCCTTTAATTTCTAAAACATACCCTGTTCTGTATGGCCGTAAGTTGAGAGTGCCAGAATAAGATATTTTATGTGAGATTTAGAAGGTACATTGAAGCCTTGTAGGAATAGGATTAGGGAAAGTCAGGGTGCCCTTCATGGTTGTAGCTCCTGTTCCTTCTATTCCAGCTGTCAGAACCCCTGGTATCTGATTTAGCATCCATATCTTAGCTTCGGCCTCCTTCAATTCCAGGACCAAATATATATTTTAATTTTGAGGTAGATATCAGCATCTGAGTGCAGGCATTTGCATTACCAAGGTTGAAGCATAGACATGAGAGACCAATGGGGCTTTCTAGCAGAGCTTCCTAAGTGTTGCTCTATTTCAAAAAGCTTTAGCTTATCTGTGTTTCCTGGCTACATCATAACTATTTTTAGTGCTACCTTGCTTCCTATCAGACCCAAATCTCCTACATCAATACAGAAGAGTTTCATAAAGACCATTTACCTTTCAGGGCTGGAGAGATGACTAAGAACATATAGCACAAGATTTGCAAGCATAAGACTTGGGATCAGAATCCCATATGCCCTCATAAAAAAGGAGAGTCTAAAGAGGTGGGGACTGATAGTGGTCAGTATGCATTGCATACATGTTTGAAATGCCTATTTAACTAAAAGCCTAAATTTAGTCTAAAAGGCCATATTTAGTCTAAAAGCATATTTAACTTTTAAAAGCCTGCTGTGATGATGGACAGATCTTCTGAGCTCACTAACCTTTATAGAATTGGTATTTCCAGCTTTTTTTCCCAATATTTTTATTAGATATTTTCTTAATTTACATTTCAAATGCTATCCCGAAAGTTCCCTCCTCCCTCCCCCTGCCCTGTTCCTCTGCCCACCCACTCCCACTTCTTGGCCCTGGCGTTCCCCTGTATTGGTGTATATAAAGATTTCAATACCAAGGGGCCTCTCCTCACAATGATGGCCGACTAGGCCATCTTCTGCTACACGTGGAGCTAGAGACATGTGGAGCTAGAGTTCTGGGGGTTCTGGTTAGTTCATATTGTTGTTCCTCTTCTAGGGTTGCAGACCCCTTCAGCTCCTGGGGTTCTATCTCTAGCTTCTCCATTGTGGGCCCTGTGTTCCCTCATATAGATGACTGTGAGCATCCACTTCTGTATGAGACAGCTATATCAGGGTCCCGTAAGTAGACACTTGCTGTCCTATGCAATAGTGTCTGAGTTTAGTGACTGATTATGGGATGGATCCCCCTGGTGGGGTAGTCTCTGTCTGGTCCATCCTTTCATCTTAGCTCTAAACTTTGTCTCTGTAACTCCTTTTATGGGTATTTTGTTTCCTGTTCAAAGGAGGAGTGAAGTATCCACACGCTGGTTTTTCTTCTTGATTTTCTTGTGTTTTGCAAATTGTATTTTGGGTATTCTAAGTTCCTGGGCTAAAATCCATTTATCAGTGAGTGCATATCCAATGACTTCTTTTGTGATTGGGTTACCTCACTAAGGTATTTCCAGCTTTAATGAGAAACCCTTACTCAAAAATAAGGTGGAGAATAGCAGAGGAAAACACCAAGTATTGATGTCTGGCTTTCATGTACATAAGGCAGCATGCATACATGTGAACACATGTACACACAAACACACAGACTGTTCCTCCTCCTTTCTCAGGTGCTTGTGTTTTAAGCATATGTATAATTCCTCTTTAATTGGAATCGAGTTGATAAAATGGTGTTTCCATAGCCTGTATGAAATGTTGAAGATGAATATAGCATACTATTCACTTTTGAAAGTCACTGTGAATTTTAATTTCAATAGTTTAAATATAAACAGATGTGAAATCCATCAAAAAGTTATCTGTGACTTTGTTTTGATTAAGTAGAACAATGTGTGAATATTTGTCATACTTAAATCTTTTGCTGTTTTCAACTTTTAAGAAATGAGTGTGCATTAATTTTATCATTTAAATCAGGAGCAAAACAGAAGCTTTTTGTGACAATAAAATCTTTATAGCAGGGGGGAAAAAGCATCAAGTAACCATGTGGATCTAAGTCCTTCAATTTAGACAAATATATTCTTAAGGGGTTCTACATGCTGATATTTAAAAAAAAATAGCATAAGAACAAAACTAGCTGTAAATCATTAGAGCTACACTTTTAATGTGTCCTGTTAAGAGTCAGCTGCCAAACTGCTTGCATACTAATTTGAAAAACTGGTCCATATTTCCTAGCACAACTCTATGATAATAATAATAATTATGGTGATGATGTTAATAAGTCCCTGTGCATAGGCTTATTAGTCTATAGGAAATTTTGTTGAAAGTTTTTGTTCAAAATTAAGCATGTATATCATGCAAAGACATACAGATCCATGCTTTGTTATATATTCAGAAATATATGCACACTCAGGACAATTTCTTTTTCTAATACCTAATTGCAATTTTTAAATAAGTTCAATTGCTTCTTAAATATATTTTACTCTACAATTATACATATAGACACATAAAAATTGTCTTGGTGTATGCTTCTGATCCCAGCACTCAGGATTGGACATCAGGAGGGCTGTACATTTGAGGCCAGATTGGTCCACACAGTGAAACCTTGTTAATATGGAAGAAGAAAAGAACATTCCTTAGTTGGAGTGTATGGCACCGCATTGACAAGAGCACAGCATGAGTTGGCATCAGAGCACAGGATACTAGAGGTGGTAGAAAGGTAAGGGTGGATACATTAGTTTAGAGGAAGAGTTGGGCATGAATATTTTCAACATATAGTGTATGAGAGTCTCAAAGAATTAATGAAATAATTTTTTAAAAGAAAGAAATTAAAAGGAATCAAGTCAGTTCCCCAAAGATGAAAAACAAATGGACAATAAATTTATTAAAAATGCCCAACATCCTTGTGCATTGGACAAATCAAATCCAAACTTCTCTGAGATTTGATCTCACTTCAGTCAAAAGAGTAACAAATGCTGGCAGGATTGTAGAGGTATCAAATGAATATGGAAATTAGCCTGGAGAGTCCTCCAAAAGCTTAAACATATAGCTACTGGAAGACCTCATAGACCATTCCCAGGAAAGAATCCAAATCATTATGCACTAAAGATATGTTTATTGCCGTGTTGGTAACAATAAGAAAGTTATGGAAACAAACATATGAACAAATAAATGAAATATATACACAATTGTACTTTACTCAGTCATGAAGAAAAAAATATCACATCATTCATAAGAAAAGGAATGTAACAGAAGATCGCATTAAGTGAAAAAGTCAAACTTGAGCAGATACTTTATTTATGCTTTATCTCAGAAGTAGAACCTTTATGTGTGTGTGTGTGTGTGTGTGTGTGTGTGTGTGTGTGTGTGTGTGAACATTGAAATAGAAGCAGACTCGGTGGGGCAGTGCCTGTCATGCACACATTAGATCTGATTCCCAACATCATCCACAGAAAAGTATAAAGGCTGATTAGGACTGGAAAGGACAGAATAGGGTAATGAGGAGAAATAGGGTCAAAATATATGATATATTTGAGTGAAATATCACTATAAAATCCATCATTCGGAAAAAACAAATATATTGTAAAATATTAACTTTTTAATTATTCAAAGGGCTAAATTTGAGAACAAAGAAAACATGAGACCATTTCCACATACATATACAGTTTTATAAATAGTATTATTTAAATAATAATTCTAGTTTTAATAACTCTTCATGTTTTAACAAGTGGGAATCCTGTAGAAGATTGGGGTATCAAAGGTTTTTTTTAAAAATGAAGTTAAATACTTTATTAAAACTGCATTTATTTTATAAACAGTCTCTTGAAATTTTTCAAAAATGAGTTCCTTTCATATCCTACAAATCAAGCAGACATTCATCAGCAAACACACGAACACCCTGTGACACATTTACTCTCTCTGTCAAGCAAACCCGCTCTTATTTAGGCATAAATAAGATTATTAGTGACATGGGAATATGAATTATATTATTTGTAAATCAAAATAAGGTGGATCTTTCAGTGACATAGCTAGCAAATATACCAATAGCTCTCTATCAACATGTGTATATGACACACAAGCAGGATTTCACTATATTTTCTCTCAGAATTATTTTCCCAGGTAAGCATTAGCATAGAATATTGAACTACTGAAGAGTTAAAATGTTCTTCATAGTTAATAGCCTGGATACCTGTGGGCAAGTCAGAGATACCTTCCACCTTCCAGTCAACTACCTGGTGCAAAGGACATCTCA
>CACVCL010032467.1:0-16367 GCA_902729485.2 Mus minutoides | reverse complement strand
TCCTTTCTGCAACACAGCCTTTCTCCTGCTCCAGCACCAGAGACAATGAGCTCAGATCAATCATATATCTCTTCCTTCTTTCCTTCCTTCCTTCCTTCCTTCCTTCCTTCCTTCCTTCCTTCCTTCCTTTCTCTCTCTTCCTTCCTTTTCTTTCTTTCTTTCTTTCTTTCTTTCTTTCTTTCTTTCTTTCTTTCTTTCTTTCTGTGTCTGTCTATATGTATATGTGCAGTCATGAATGTGTGTGTTCAGGTATATATGTGTGCACATGATGAATGCATTGCAGGTCAGAGGTCAACCTTGAGTGTCATCCTCAGGACCCATGTTTTATAGGATAAGGTCTCACTTTGGCCTGGATCTTACCTAGTAGGCTTGGCAGGCTGGCCAGTGAGTCCTGGGGAGCCACCCATCTGAGCATTGACAGTGCTGATTTGTGCTATGTGCGCATCTCCACACTCAGCCTTAGGGCTTTATGTTTACCCACAAGCAGTTTACTGATTGAGTTGCTTCCCCAGTTCCCAAAGCACTGTGTGTGCACCTTGCTAGAGCTTGAACCCAGGATTTGATCCATTCTCAGTATATACTCTCTCGGTGATCTGTAGACCTTGGTTGCATAGACTGTGGAGGTGTATAATTGCAATGTTGAGATTCATCAGGATGAAGGGGTGCTGGTGCAGAGGTCCTGATGCACAAGTGCTGATGCACAGGTGCTGATGCAGAGGTGTCAGTGTAGAAGTACTGCATTGTGCACAGGAGCTGGTGCATAGGTGCTATTGCATTGTTCTGGGTATGTAATCTCTCTCTCTCTCTCTCTCTCTCTCTCTCTCTCTCTCTTTAATACTTTTTTTAATTGGATATTTTCTTTATTTACATTTCAAATGTTATCCCTTCTCCCAGTTTCCCCCCCTCCTGGAAACCCCCTATCCCATCCTCCCTGCCCGGCTTCTGTGAGGGTGTTCCTCCACGGGCAGGGGAGATCTTAAATAGAAGGCATTTGTGCAGCCTTGAGCCCCATGACTTTTGGCTCAAAGGATGAATGGACTTGGCGTGTCTGTGGCTTTGTGTCTGTGTGTCCGTCAAGTCACCAGGAGTGCTGGCAAGATTTGTAGAAAAGCGTCCTCAATAGAACAGTCTGACCACGTGACAGAAATTGGCAACAAGATTTCTCTTCACTCAGTGTGAAATGCAGAGGCAAAGGGCTGAGCTCCCATAGACCACATGGCTGCCTTCATCTTGCTAAGATGTGTTGGCTTTTTATGAGTTACACATTGAGTGTTTTCCTAAACATAGAAACACAATCTTGTATTTGTTTCCATTTTCCCATTATCCTGTAAAGGGCAGCTAAGTTGTCCCTTTGTCTTTCTTTTTCTTTCCATTTATTTATTTATTTATTTATTTATTTATTATTTGGTCTGTGCAAGAGAGGAAACACTTGCACAGGCGAAGCAATTGTGGGGCAACCCAATCATTGCTTATGGGAAGTTCCATGTGTCTGTATTGAGCAGGAATATGGACTAGGAGGAAAAATGAACCTGGCCATAAAATTCTAAGCTTGTATGTGTCGGGCCTGAAACTCAGTTCCTCTGCTTGGTGGGAGTTACCTTCACCTGCTGAGTCATCTGGCCGGCCTAGTGTTCTGAGTTCTTAAATGACCACATTAAGAAGTTCGTTTCTAAGACCGGCGTGGTGGTGCACGCCATTAATCCCAGCACTTGGGAGGCAGAGGCAGGCGGATTTCTGAGTTTGAGGCCAGCCTGGTCTACAAAGTGAGTTCCAGGACAGCCAGGGCTATACAGAGAAACCCTGTCTCGAGAAAAAAAAAAAAAAAAGAGAACTTCATTTCATTTCTAAGTGTGCCCCACTAGCATGCTTTGGACCCATCTTTATTTAGAAGAAACAGAAGATCTGGAAGGGCGAGTGTGAGTGTGTGAGGCTGACTGTGGAGAGAGCTGCTGTAGAGGTATTGCCTGGCCAAATAACCAGGAGGAGCCCAGACCTCCCTGAAGTTCCTGTTCAGGCATTTGCTCAAGTCACCTGAGAGGCTGCAGAGCTGCCTGGAGCTTCAGGAGGATTCAGAGAGCTTAGAAATTTACATTCTGGCCACCTGGGGAGCCAGGGAACTTAACTCCAGACCTTCAGTGCTTTCACTAGGACTGCATAGTAACAGACCATAGGCAAAGAATGAGGCAAGGCCATCACATGCCTGGGTGACCATGTGACTGACACCAGATTCTACCCACTGTAGACCAGAGAAGCCCACTCCTAACCAGCCCTAGGCCAGAGCAAGTGAGTCCTCTCTACAGAAGACAGGATCAGTGGGGGGGTAGCAAGTTTTTCTGCCACTTTTTTTTTTAAACAGTGCGACTAACTTAAAAATAGCCAACTCTACCCAACATGACCCAACATAACTGAAAATCAGTAGAGGTTAAGGCACGAAAACAGAAACCCCGAGGTGATGCACTTGTTGGAACTATTTAGCTCTAAATAAGCCTAGTCAAACCATTGAAGTATAGCAATAATTGAAATATTACAGAGAACTCAGTCTGCAGGTGAGCGACCAATAGATATCTGAGAATGTAAACAGGTTATAAATTAAAAACTCAGTGGCTTGGGTTTCGCGTGAGATTTTACGTGCTGAGGGAGAACTTGGTATGCCAGAATTTAGACAGAAAATAAATTTGGCCCACGATGCCGAAAGGACAGGGAAAGCAGAGGTGGAGCGGAATAGCCGGAAGTTGTAGAGATGCAGCACCTGCCACTGAGGCCCCTGGAGGGAAAAGAAGGACACAAAGAAACAGACAAAAGCAGGATGCGATATAATGACCGATGCTCTAAAAATACTTGCTTGTTTACCTGACCACTTAGGCACTGTGTGTGCACGCACTGTAGCCCTATGAAGTGGTCAGAGGGTAGCTCTCGGGGGCTGGTTCTGTCCGTCACCCCGTCAGCCCCGAGGATTGAACTGGGGTCACTGTGCTTAGCGGCTGAGCCATTTCCAGATCCCAGAGTGGATGCTTTCCCCCAAACGAAGAAAGATCTGTTAGGCTACTAATGTAAAGAAAAAGTTGAAAATGCAAATTTGTAAGTGCAAGGGAAGTCTGGGTATAACTTCAAACTGCTAGAAGCAAAAAAAAGCATGAGAAACACAGCCAGCCCAAGAGAGACATGGCTCCCGCAGAATGAGTGCAGCCAAGAGGCTGCCCTAATGTGCCTTACAGGAGCGGTACCCAGGTCTACAGCAGACCCTCTGCATGGCTGAAGGAGCCTACAAGTCAGGGAGTTGAGATCTACAGTCACTGAACAGGTTTAATGCCAGAACATGGTCCAAGAATGGAGTGAAGCGAGGAGATTTCTGACAGCTTGTAAAACTCTCAAGACAACCAAGACAAGAGTCTTGTGACTTGCTTTTCTTAAAAAAATAAACAAAAACAAACCATAGAATTGTTCTTGGAATGTGATTTTTGTGCCCCCCCTCCAAGGTGTAGCAAATAGCAGAGACCTTACTTCAGGTTATTCATTAAAACCGGCTCTTGTTATCCATGTAAAAACATGTTTTTGTCACCTAAGTTTATCCTTGTGATTGTACACTTTACTCGTGTGACTCAGCTTAACCCTCAGAGGACAAACCATCTGATGCTCTGAATAAAGCTGGCTATTGCACGAAACTTCGGTCCACTTCATTCATCAGTTCTGTTCTCTCAGGTCTCATCACCAGCTCGAACAAGAAATGGTTCAGCATCACAGGAAAGCAAACCCTTACAGGTCCAGCTACCTTCGTTAGTTGTTTTTGTTGTTGTTGTTGTTGTTGCTGAGACATAACCTCTTAAGGAAGGAAGGATTTATCTGGAGCTTACAGTTTACAGGAATGCAGCCCATCATGTCTGGGAAGACATGGGGAAGTGGGTATAGGTTTGCTGGTCACCTTGTGGATGAAGTCAGGAAGTAAAGGTGGCTGCTGGTGGCCAGCATGATTTTCTTCTTTCCTCCATTTTATCCAGGCTGGGGGTTCCAACCCACCTTTGGGGTGCACCTTCCCTTCTCTGTTAAACTTCCTGGAAATCCTGATGAAAGACACTCCCAGGGGTGTGATTCCTAGATGACCCTCAATCTTGTCAACTTGACAATGACCACTAACTACCTCACTATATAGTAGCATAATCTCGAAAAATGTGTAAAAGACAAAATAATTGCCTAAGTTTCTAACTGCGGGATGGGGAAGTTTGCTAAAGGGGGAACAGGCTGAGAATATTGGCAAAATATTGACACAGTCCTTCTTTGGGCAGCTTACAAATACATACCCTGCCATTCTGCTCCAAGTCCCTTCGAAGGAGACTGGTGTCTTTCTGCTGTGTAATTGTACAGTCATGCCAGTCAATCTATAAGAAAGAGTTGACTCAGGGCAGCCCCTGTGGTAATATGACTTGCTGGTGAAGCACTTTGCTTTTCGGCCGGCGTGCAAACCTTCTGACAGCTCCTTGGCTTCAGGAGTAGCCTGGAAAAGGAAACATAGGCGAAAGAGAAGGAGAATTCTGCTTCCCTTCATGTTTTGGTATTTCACACAGCTCATCAGAAACGTACGCACTGGCTGGGGTGTAGCTCCTCAGCAGAACGCCTTCCTGGCATGCTGGAAGCCTTGGCTTTGATTCCCAGCGTCCATACTAAAAGCCAACAACCAGTGGATAACCACACAGCCGTGATCTGCAAGAACAAAATCCGGGTTGGGGGGGGGGCTGTTCATAATCATAACAAGAGAAAATGGTGTCAAGTTTGGAGGAAGATGGATTGATAAGTCTAGTAGGGAATCAGGTGGAGCTAGATAATTGTTGGTGGACAAGACTGAGCACTGGGGCAATTGAACTTGGCTTCTCAATATTCATTTTGTTTTGTGAATAGGAGTCACTCAGTGGCCAGAAAGAGCATATCTTTGTTTGTTAGAAGTGGTAGGGGGAACCAAGAGCTTCTGAAATGGAAAACAGGACTTGAGCGTGAGGGGCTGGGGGGACAGAGTTTAGAAGAGCTCAGAAGAATGTACTTGCATACTTGCTCTCTTTGAAGCCAAAGAGAATAGCAGCCTGTCATTATTTCTGACCTGCACAGATGAGGCAGGGCGAGGCGTGAAGCAGAACCAGAATTGTTCTTGTTGTCTACCAAGAGAGAAACAGTTTCGATTGGGGTGTAGGTTTTTTTTTTTTTTTTTTTTTTTTTTTTTTTTTTTTTTTTTTTTTTTTTTTTCTAATCAGGTTTGTAGCTTTGATCTTCAATGAAAACTGATTTTGTAATTGTTCCTCGGTAGAACTTCATTCTCTCTCTGGTTGTCTTTTCAGTCAAAGAAGCCCAGCTAATGAGAGCAGGTGTTGGAGAGAAAATGAGCCATCAAATGATCTCTCTATCTGTTGAACCTAGACTACAGAACTGAAGAGTCGCTGAATTGGCCATTTGTTAGCACGTACTTCAGGATTTCTGCCCCCCTCCCCCCGAAATCCTTCACAAAACACAAAATTTAAGCGACAGTATTAGTTTTTATGTACCACAGATGATGAAAGGAAGCCATTCCCTAAGGTAAAGGATGTGATGGATGGAAGTGCTTCCAAATGAGCGGCTGTGTGTGTGGTTTTCTAGGAACTCGCTTTCCTCCTTTGCTGGCTGAGTGCTGTGTTCAGTCGCAGAGATGTGGGGGACACAGTGGCACACCAGGGGGAGAGCTCTGTGCAATTCCGGTTATGTTTCACGCCTCACCCTGCCTCATCTGTGCAGGTCAGAAATAATGACAGGCTGCTATTCTCCTTCTTTACATTTCTACAAAAGTTCTTACCTTTTATAAGAATTAATTGAATTCTCTATCAAAAATCCTGAAAGATTTTGTTAAAAAAAAAAAAAGTAGGAGAAAAAATTATATACACACACACACACACACACACACACACACACACAGAGAGAGAGAGAGAGAGAGAGAGAGAAAGAGAGAGACAGAGCGCCTAATCTCATTTTGCTGGAAGCTCCATTAGAAAACAGAAGCTTGTAGTATAAGATCCTGGCACTGTTTCAAAATGCAGGTACCAGAACCAAAATATTCTTTGACCGGCTTCCTAACTTTAAGATAGTACTTAAGGATGGATCTAATATCTAGAATTGCACATACCGGATTGTTAGCAGTTGGTCATCTGTGAGGCATGAAATTGAAAGTTGACAGAGTCCTCATTATTGCTGGGCTTTTTTGACCCCTGTCCCCCAGGGGTCAAATCTGTAGGTTGCTGCTTATATCAAAACATGCATCTGCATTTCTATAGCTCGACCCCCCTGTCTATTTAAATAGTCCCTAGATTATTTATAGTACATAAGGCAATATAAATATTACAGAAATAGTTACTAGGCCATGTTTTCCAGAGAAGAATGATTTTTAAAAGTCTGACATGTTTAAGATAGATACATTTGTTTTTTTTCTGAATAATTCTGATCTATGGCAAATGGGCCTTCTGCTGTAGCACTCGCAGACATGGAGACCCCATCTGAGTATGGTCATTTTCCTCTCGCCACAGAGAGCAGCTGCTTCCCTGCCCTCTGAGTGTGTCTTTATTCATTTGGGGCTTGCTGTGTTCTTCCCTGAAAGTTCATCCTAAGGGCAGGGCTAAAAGGCCGAGTACGCTTGTCTCACGTGTCGAAGGCCTTAGTTTGAGCCTCAGAACTGCAAAAATAAACGAATCAACGAACAAATGAAACGGTCAGCTGTGATGGAACAGTGTCCCCCAACGTTATGAGGCCTATCTGTCATCCAGTGGTTTATGGAGCATGGCCTCATGGGAAGATGCCTCCAGGCTTGGTGGCTCAGATGACCTTGTGGCTTGGTCATATGTCTACATTAACACTTCTCTGTCATAGGGACAATCTCTTTCCTGAGCTCCCCAGGCTCTCTTTCCTGTGTGCCTCTGCGCTGGGCAGTAGTGCCTATCCAGGAAGGACAAAGGCTTTAGAAATTTCTAGTAATAAAGGCATAGGGACAGGCCTGCCTGTGGATCCTACCTGTATCCCTTGCTGTGTTAAGTCATGTCTGGGCAGTCTGCGTCTCGGCTTCATCCTTTGCATCTGTCTTCATCCTGTAAGTTGAGATAATCACACTAAAGTGGCTTTGCAGTCTATTTAAGATCTAAATGAACTATTTGTCAGTATAAGGAGATGGAGCAGCTCCTTGGTCATTAAGCACCTGAAAGACTAGTGGAAAGGTTTAAGTCCAATTTTTTTTTTAGTCTGCGGTGTGTAAAAAGAAATATGACTGTCAGTCAGAGAGGGTACCACTTCCTCCATGAAAGTATGAGTAGAAAGAGGCAATCGTGTAGTTTAAATGTCTGTGGTACTGGGAATGAGGTTAGAAGTAGCATCACACTCTGAGTGAGACCAGGTCCCAAGAACAGCCAACATAGAAAGCCAGAGACCCTTGGATTTGCATATTCCATGGCTGTGCTGGCTGCCACGGAATGACTCCATCTTAGCTTTTGCAAAATGGGTACAGCAACCCTTGTTGGCTTGGAGGGATTATTAAATGACTCTGTGAGGAAGGCTTTGAAATAGATGCAAGGCTGGCTTCTTTACTTCCCCTATAGAACAGAGTCACAGCTGGTAGGTACTCACAAAGGTGACTGATTCTGCATTATAAATTTTTAATCCACTTCTACAAAGGTAGAAGCATTTTCCAGATGCGCACTCTGTTTTTTATCCGTGCCTGCTTACTACCATTTCATCCACAGAAAGCAAAAGCAAGCTGACTTTATCAAGGATCTGTAAGCAAGATGCTCACACACTTTATACATACGTACCCATAAGAAGGAGGCAGCGAGATTACAATAGTGATTCCAAAAGAGGAAATTAAAACATGCTTTGAATGGTGCCCCAGGCCTTTTTTCCCATCGACAGGTTATCAGCATGCCTCCTTGGAATGACATGGTGGTCATTTAGGCCATTGGTGACATGGGATAGCATCTGTGTGCTGTGATTATGCAGAGACAATGCATGACTTTAAAAGATCTGTATTCTAAAAAAAAATAAACAGCCAGACAGGACCATTTTGCCTGGCACAAGTGCCTTGCTGTTGCTGTTGGGATCCATTTCCAGTGGACCTAGAGATTTGCAGCGTCTATACAGGAACTCATTGGAATGCCTGTGTTGGGGGGGGGGGAATGGGAAAGAGTGCTCAGTGAGCAGGCTGACAGATGGTCACATCTTATACATAGGCTAAGCGCAATTTGAAGGGTCCTGTGTGTCACGCTGAAGAGGCTCCGCTTCATCTCATAGCAGCTGGGGAACCAAATTCTTTTAACCTTAAGATGAGACAACTGAAGAATTTTTAAATTGAAAATATTTAAATTCTACAAAAGAAGCAGCGTAGAGTTTTCTCTTTAGCCTAGCAGACCAAGTCCCAGGATAACAGGTAGGTATCCCAAAAGAGCTAGGATCCAGGATTTAGGGATTTCTGCATGGAAGAAATCACGCAGAGGTTCAAAAAAACTATAGAAAAAGATCACCAAAGTTGTAGAAAACTGCAAGCTATGTGTGATGAATTGTCTCAGAGGAATCTAAGTTGTTCTGTGTGCACCCTCTTCTTAGTGTCGCCATGGATAAAAAAAACAGGCCTTTAGCAAGGCAGGGCTGTCCTTCTCCCTGTGGCTCTCCCTGCATACATCCTCAGTACTCAGGGCTGTCAGCTCCCACTTCAGAGATACTCATCCCCTTGATGCTGGGACTCTGTCACAAGTGTGACACCACACCGGTGTGTTTGCCTTTCCCATAATAGGCAATTTGTAGCTGTTGCAACAGTCAAATTTCACATATCAGCATTCACTATAAAGCACCACCCTATGCTATGGTCTAGACATTAAATGTCCCTGACAGGTTTGCATGTGAAAAGTGTGGTCTGGAGCTGGATTAGGAGACCTCACCCCCATCCTGCTCTGAATGAGATCATTGGGAAGTAGGGTCTAGTGGCAGAAAGTAGGTCACAGAGTCACCTTTGGGTGGCATAACATGTCTCCAGGTCCTCTCTTTTTTGTTCCGTCTTTTCCTCTCAGCTTTTTGGTTACCATGAGAAGAGCAGCTCTCTGGACCACAATCAGTGAAGAAAAGATACCAGGAACTTGAGAGACAGAGAGCAAGGAGAGATCTGTGGGAGCAGTTTAGAGTGAAGTAAGAGAAGGGGGAAAATGATATTATAATCTCCAAATATAAAAGTAAAAAAACTAAGTTGTATTTTGGTTCACTATCTCGGTGATTTCTAGACTGTGTGTGTGTGTGTGTGTGTGGGGGGGGGGGGGTCTATGGCGAAACAGGGCAATAAGGCGAGAACAAATGGCAGACCAGCAGCTTACTTTATCAGAGCTGGGAGAAGACATAAAGAAGCCGGATCCCACTCGCCACTCCAAGGCAGCCTCCTGGTTGCTGGGAGGTCCTCCTCCTCGGCTCTGCTTTCTAAAGGCTGGCTCTGTCATCTCCCAGTAGAGTCAGAATCAAGCACACCATTGGCAGACCTTATTCCGGCCCTAGAGGATTCTGGGAAGAGTGAAGAAGCCGGTGATGGACGCTCCCGGAAGCAGGCAAGCAGCGTGCCAGTGTTTCCATGCCTTCTCCTGCCTACCGAAGAAAGGAACTGAGCAAACCTTTCATTCGGATCTTACATTCTCAGCTCTAAGGCATCTCCAGCTTAATAGGGGAGCCCAGCATTCCAGCAAAGAGTAGCCTGTCACAGTTAGAATCATCTCAGGCCACATAGAAGTTTAATCATTGACCAGACCTCCATTCTCCTTATCCAATGAGATTGTAACAGAACTTGTTTAGAGGAGCACGGGAGGACCCCCACCATCGAGACTGGCACCTGGCACCAGGAAACGACAAAATTAGGCCTTGCTCATTAAAGCTTAAGTTTTACATGCAAATTCATTTTTTATTTTCTGTGTATGAGTGTTTCTCCAAACGTATGCATGTGTATGTCATGTGACCACAGAAGCCAGAAGAGGAACCGGGCTATTCAGACAGTCGCGAGCTATAGTGTGGAGTTGGGGAGAATACCCAGGCCCTCTGCAAGAGCAGTCAGTACTCTTAACCTCTGAGCCACCTCTCCATTATACATTTCAGGGGAAAAAATTCTCTTCATTGTCTCTTCATTAACCAGTCTGGCTTTATGAATTTTCAATGTACATACATGCCTCAGCACAGTCCTCAGAAATGTGCAGGGAGAAATCTTCAGATGAGACAGACAGACAGACAGACAGACAGACAGACAGACAGACAGAGATTGCACTTGCACACGAGAGAGAGAGAGAGAGAGAGAGAGAGAGAGAGAGCACGCTGGGCCATGGTGGCACATGCCTTTAATCCCAGCACTCTGAAAACAGAGGCAAGTGGATCTCTGTCAGTTTCAGACTAGCCTGGTCTGCCTGAATTAAAAAAATACCAAAAAACCATAAATCTATGTGAGACTAAGAGAGAAGTATGTCAATGAGAAGTCATGTAAGTGCTTCAGTTCTGGGACAGCCAGGGTGGTTATACAAAGAAATCTTATCTTGGAAAAAAGCATATTTATATGTGTGTGTGTGTGTGTGTGTGTGTGTGTGTGTGATATATATATATATATATATATATATATATATGAATGAGAGGCATGAAGAAGAATGACACTAAGGAGCTGTAGAATCCTTATAAGACAGGTCCCTACATTCCGTATACTAGAAAGAGAATGGGATTTTTGTTCTGTTTTGTGACAACATCTTGCTCTGTAGCCCAGACTGGCCTAGAATTCACTCTCTTTCTGCCCCCACCATCCAGGTGCTAGGATTACAGGCATGTACCCTACAGCCAGCTGACAGCAGGACATTTGTTGCTGAGCTTTCATCCATTACCACATAGTCTGTTAGTGTTGATCTGTATCCAGTCCCTGGTAGCCAACATTCCAGCGGACAACTTGCCTGTTAGTTTGCAGTAGAGGTCAAATGATGGATGAACCGGCCTGCTTCTCCAGTCACATGGCTGTTTAAAGCAGCCTGCCTACTGTGTTTAGAAGCAGGGTCACTGGTAGTCAGTGGATTCTAAAGCCCTGCTTCTAAAGGTCAAGAAACATAACATTTGAAATATATGCATGAGATTTGAGTGCTCACTCGCTCTCTCTCTCTCTCCTGTCTCTAATTTTACCTTTTAAAAATAAATTTCTATATAATGAATCCTATACAACGCTGAAGTAACTCAGTAACTCAATTAGTGTCTTAGTGGAATGTGCATGTTTTGCATTGGTTTATGTAGGGCATCAGTGTTCACATGGTACTGGATCCGGTTCCACTTGTCTCAGGACCCTCTCAACCATCCATTCTGCTTCCTTTGCTATTCCTCCAGGAGCCCTTCTTTCTGTCCCTCACTCCCTCTCTGTCAGGTCTGACTCTTTGCCTTAGGCTCAGCTGGTAGGTTGATCTCAGACTCAGAATCTTCCTGCCCCCCACCCTGCTTCCAAGTGCTGGAACTTTAGATGTGCACAACCACACTTGTTTAGTGATGTCTTGTTTTAGACCCAGAAGCCAGGCTTCCATCTTGTCCTTTCTTAGTCCCTCTGCTGAGGCAAACAGGTAGATTTACATGACTCCAACTCTAGTATTGCTGTAGTCCAGAACCAACATGCTCAACTGGAACCCTGAAGTTTAAATGAGATTCCTTGCCCTCTGACACTTTCTACTGAGTGTGTTTCCTGGCTTGAAGAAGAGATGCCTCTCTGGTGGGAGAATTCAAGCTGCCGGCTCATCCAAGAGTCCAGGGTACCATTCCTAAGCATAAACTGTGCTGTCCTGTGAGGTAAGCTCTGGCCTTTAGAGACCAGAGCTAAGGAAGTCTTCTTCCCCTCACTCCCTTGACACAAACTGTGCACATGTAAGGTTTTTCCACAGCCATAGCTGCATAGCCCCACGCCCACCCTACCCCACCCCCATGTCATCCATTGTTTCAATTCTCAATTCTCAATTCAGGTACAAAACCCAAAGTTTCTGAGATAACAAATTCACATTTTAAGTGACTTTTGATACATTGTTATAATTACTGTATCTTATTGTGCTATTGGTATAATGCCTTTATTATGCTTTGATGTCTAATGTTTAGGTTAAGCTATATCTCACACACACACACACACACACACACACACACACACACACTTAACAAGGTGTATGTAGGGGTAGCTATTTCAGGCACTTACTGAGGAACTTGAGCTGTTCTTGAGGGTAAAGGGAGAGAGACCTCCTATACTTGGATCTGCCCTGCTTGTAAGAATTGTAGACATATCAGTAATCAACTCATTTCTGTTCCAACCTTTCTTCCAGGCTGGCTGGCTCCCTCCCACCCGTCTTACTACAATTTACAGGCAAACCAGGAAGTCATTCCCAAGGCCTTGTGTTTTTCAGGGAGAAATCTAGGCCAAAGTGGGGATGCAGTGATAATAAATTTGAGGCTCAAACCTGAGAAAATGTATGGAGTCACTTGGATCCTGATTGAATTGTGTCTCTACTTGATATGTTTTCTTCTGCTGCTCTGGGAGAGGGAAGTGGAGCTGCTAGACATAGTGGTCCAAGCGTTTTGGAGGGAAATGGTCTCTGGTGCAAAGCTGCCCATGATTCACTTTGGTAGACCTGTTGAGATGTGTGGACTGCAGCCTGTCTGCACAGAGACTTGTACGTTCTGGCTCCTCTCCAAGGTACACTCTGCACTCTGCCCCCGCTCTCCAGTCTGTGTTACCGGCCATTTCTGTCTCCACTTCCTGACCTTCCATTTCAAAGGACTCATTCTGACCCTTAAGCCAGTTGTTGTCACAGATGATAGCTGCAGCCTGGCAAGATTCCTTCTCCTTCTCCTTCTCCTTCTCCTTCTCCTTCTCCTTCTCCTTCTCCTTCTCCTTCTCCTTCTCCTTCTCCTTCTCCTTCTCCTTCTCCTTCTCCTTCTCCTCCTCCTCCTCCTCCTCCTCCTCTTCCTCCTCTTCCTCCTCTTCCTCCTCCTTCTTCTCCCACCATTACTGACCTGATTACCTTCCCACATCACACACACACACACACACACACACATCTCCCTTTCTTTTGTGTTCAACAGCCAAGCTATATGCTTAGGCACTTTTAAAACCCGCTGTTGTTCCTTGGTGGGGGGAACTGGAGCTCGCTGAAGCCTTTAGCCATGTATTCTTCATCGTTGGATTTTGGCTTTTAGGCTTTCAGCTTAGAATCTAGACCACTGATGAGTGTACTCTGTATAACTGAGCAAATGATAGATCTCTGTGTCTCTCCCCTGCCCTGGAAGTCTCCTTTACTCCTGAGTCCTCTGCAAAAATATGTGTGCTTCGTGCTTTCAAGTTTCCACTCATAAACAGACTAACGATTGAAACAACACGCACCAAGTGTTTATAGTGCTAAGGAAGCTAAGCATAGCTGACACTCAAGGAGGGTCTCCTTGCCTTTAATAGCTGAATGCAATCTGGCTCAGTGCAGCAAAAACCTTGCAAGTGGGCACATACTATTTTTAAATATTTATACTCGCATGCAATCAGCATTTTTCTACAGCTTGTTTGGGAGGGTCACAGTGAACCTAAAACGCTACACAAAACAAATCTGAATACTGTCCACTTCTGAAGGTTTGCTCTGAACTCGCGGAAATGTTATGACTTTGGGTGGCTCCCCCTTGTGAAGATTGCCTGTGTTTGGATGGGGACACGAAGACCTGGGCAGATGACTGTTAGAGAGAAGGGAGAATAGGGAGGCTGAGGAGAGATGGAGAGGATTAAAAAGGCATGGATTTAAAAGAGCACTTAATTATACTTTGGAGAGACGCCTACGTCTCGAGTTTACATCTTCCTAGATCTTTGAAACTGTGCTTATCCAAGCCTTTGTAACATAAGCAGTTATAAGGGAAGGAGAATCATGGGACGATATGGCCATTTAGAATACAGCCTTTCACTGTTTCTGTGCCTTGGGCATCTTTGGCAGCCTGGAAAATTCCACAGACTGTTTTCAGTATTGTACTTCTACTCGCATCAAACAAAATATGTAACATTGTACTAGAACTGATTAAATCAAAACAAAGGTCTCCAGTTCTTGAAAATGATACAAAATGTGAAGAGGAATAAATGTGAGTCTTTATCTGTCAGTCTGCTAATGTCATAGGCCAATGGCAGAACTGGCCACCAAGGACCAACAGCAGAGCTGGCCATTTCCATTTTGTTACTATGACAAGTCATGAAAATGGGGCATGAAAATATTTGTTAATTTTTAGCAATATTTTTAGTATTGCTAATGTGACTAAAGTCTATGATCCACATGTGGTATTGGTTCCCCACTTTAGTTTTATCCATGCCTGGTCTCAGATACACCTGGGGCTTGGTTTGAGTTGAAAATGGAAGCATGACTCATAGTGTTCAATCTATTTTGCTTACTTCCTTATTTTATTCCAGTATAAAGGTAATAGAGCTACAGATTTGATCAGCCCACTTGAAGTCATGCTGTCTCAAATTAGTGAATTTGTTTTGCTTCATTTTGTGTTGTTTGAAGCATCACAGAAAGATGAATTGTCTTCTTTAGCAGTAGGGCAGGGCCTGTGGTTAGCCTGGCACTGTGGGTTTTTTGTGGTTAGGATCATAGATTTCTCTAAGAATGCCCAATGACTTGAGTGCTCCCTTTGGGTCCAAGGGTGTCAACTTACTTCGTGTCTGACCTCCTGGGGTTGTCTGTGTGTTCATTCGTAAGGAATTTCTTCAGATCCCTGTGGCTAAGAGTCTGCCCTGAGGATGGGCTTTGGGCCCTGTGCAAGTTAAACGTTGGAACTTTACAGGAAAGAGAGGGTTTGCAAAACCACAAAGTTGTATAGCCTTCTTTGTCCTCCGCAGAGGAAGGTCCTCAAGGTTGTTGGGTTTCCCACGTGGCCATCAGGTTCCTTCCAGTACCAGGAAACCTTCTCAGGCACCTGTCGACCCTGCTGAGCATAAGTGAGCCTTTTCTATGGCGTGTGAATGTTGTCATTAGGAAAATAAGTTTTCAGTCACCCTGCGGTAGCATCGAGGCATGGTTGTGCTCACAGCTCTTGATAGCTGGGATGTATGCATGTGTGCACTTGTCATGTGTGCATGTGTGCAGCTGCCATGTGTACATGTGTGCACTTACCATGTGTACATGTGTGCACTTGCCATGTGTGCATGTGTGCACTTGCCATTGCTGTCCCTTATGTGTCCTGCTGTTCTTCCTCTTCCTAACTCCGCTTTCTCAGGACTTGACTGTGCTCTGCCTTAGAGATCTCCGAGGGTGTAGAAAGCAGACAGCAGAGTTTCCGTTCTGGTCAGACCTGGGCCCATATCACAGCAATACTCTGCTGTGACCACTCTCTGGTATCAAGGATTTTCATGTCCCTGATAAGCATTTCTAAATAGACAAAAGCCCATTCTTTCATTTCTTCATGTTCTTGCCTACCAATCAATATCATACCTAATGGAGTTTTAAGAAAAATAAAATTAATATAATATTTTATATTTGTGATCCTATGAAACCTATAGTAGTATTTTATACTATATATATGTATATATATATATATATATATATATATATATATATATATACACACACATATGTGTAAAAACACATACACACATACATTGTAAAACACATAAGTTATTTCTTTGATTTCTCCCTAAGCAGTTTTTCCCTTTTCTTCCCCTCTGGGCCCTGAGTCAAGGATGATAAAGTGTTTCAACCTCATTCAAAGACTTACGAATGCCCCCTAAAAGGCTCTTACTGGGACTTGCCTCTCTGGCAATTATCTCCCATGGGGGTAAAGAACTTCCAAACTCTCACACTAATACACAGCTCAGAACATTTGACTTGTGTGCATATGAAGGTGGAGGTCAGCTTTCTAGACATCCAGTTAAGGCAGCAATGCCACCCTTGAAAAACCTTTGCAAAGCAGTGCCCTGAGCTACAAAGAACAAGGAGTTCTAATATGAGCTTCAAACCACTCTTAGCTTTGGAAGTGTCCGGTTGCTTCCCTGTACATCCATTCCTAAAACAACCGGAGAACTGATTTCCCATGAGCACTTAAGCTTATGTCTTTGTTTAGAACTTGAGGGGCTGATTGACCATCTAACATTTCCATAAAATTAAGCCACCACCATGTCTCTACCCTCTCAAAGAAGGGTGGTCATTACGTATGTCGGTGTATGCATTACAGTTTCTTAAAATGAGGCTGCTTACTACACAATGTTCAAATAAAAATAACTGAAATTTTACTAGCCACCCTTTCCCGATCCAAGGCTTAGTCTGTTCCTGAACCACATCATCTGTGACTTGGTACTGTATTTACTAGATCACTGGGTTGCTTACCCTATTGAA
>CACVCL010032466.1:0-16383 GCA_902729485.2 Mus minutoides | reverse complement strand
ATTTACTTAATCTTTTGGTGCTTCAGTTTTATATTTTACCAGGTATAAATATAGGAATATTACAATTAATTAGAACTTGCATTGTTTTTCATATTTGGGTAAGAGCTATAAACATTAAGCCTATTTTGAAATCTTTAACAGCATCAGAATGTCATGAGAATAAAATGTTTCTAAATTTCTATCCTGATAAATCGACCTTACTTCTTGGTAGTTTACCTTTTAATGATATAAAAGTATGACATTATAGTCCTCTGAATATACTGGTTTGATATATGTAATCAAACTAGTCAAAAATCACAGTATACTCTAAAAGCTATAACACTATGGATACAAAGTCGTTAACTGCTTTCATTGTCCAAAAGAAAGTTGACCACTTAAAATTTCTTTGACAAAACAGACCATCTTGAAAATGTTAGATATTCTATTTTAGCTAAAAACTTGCCAGATGAGTAGCTATCGATATTTTAGACTTCTAGGATCTCAATAGAGTCGTTTTCATCCCGCTGTGGAGCGTGGTTACTTATCCAGAACAATTTGAAAATCTAGAGACGTCAGTAAAATCCTTTTTCTTTGGTCTCTTTATAGAGTTTCATATAAATACAGAGCCACTGTGCTATTTTGTTTTATGTTGTATTAGGTGTGGATCAAACAGGTGTATCCCACTGAGCTCTTCGATTACATCTTGATAAAAACTAAGAGTTCTTCTCCACTACACTTCAGGCCACAGGTAATTTCCTTTGAATCCTTACAGAGTCTGGGAGTTTTACACTCTTCACTTGAGGGAGCCACTTCTGATGTTAAAACAAAACAAAAATAAAGTACTTAAAAAGGATCCAATGCCTGCCCTATTTTTTTCAGTTACTTCCATCTATAGCTGTAGAGTCTAAAGGAAAGGTAGCGAGAGATGTACTCTTAAGTCTCTTTTTCAAACCCTGTTTGTTCACTACAGTTTTCTCTATGTATGAAAAAAAGCAAACAAACAAAAAATTATATTAGCTACATTACTATACCCATAAAAGATGGCACTTATTTGTGAAGAACATGGAAACGTGTTTCTATTGTAGAAACAACTTGTTTCTACTGTAGAAACATGTCAAAGAAATAAGCATGATGAGGTAGGTAATGGTGATAGCAATATACTATTTTAATCCCAGTGATCCTGGGGACGAAGCAGGCAGATCTCTGTTAAGTCCAGTTCAAGTATGTCTACAGAACAAGTTTCAGGACAGCCAAAGTTACACAGAGAAATCCTATGTCAAAAAGACAAACAAACAAACAAACAAAAATCCACAATAGCAAAAAATAAATATGTGAGCTGGGTGGTGGTGGCATAAGCCTTTAATACCAGTACTAGGGAGGCAGAGGCAGGCTGATTTCTGAGTTCGAGGCCAGCCTGGTGTACAAAGTGAGTTCCAGGACAGCCAGGGCTATACAGAGAAACCCTGTTTCGAAAAGACAAAAAAAAAAAGATAACAACAACAACAACAACAATAATAATAATAATAATAATAATAATTTAATTAAATAAGCATACATTTATCTGTGAATGAATGTAAAATACTTACCAATACTAATGGTATTCTCAATTCTGTTTTGGTTCATTGTGAGGCATGATGAGTATACAAGCTTATTGTGAAATATTGCTTGTTATGTGAACCCTCCCTTTATTTAACATAGCATTTCTAACAATTTTCTGAGAATTTCACATCATGCAGTCTAATCACAGTGACTTGTAAGTCCTTCTATGTCTGTCCCTACCCTTGTGATGAATCCCCAAAGTAATAAAGTAGAAAGAAACAATACAATTTACATTATCCATATAAATAATATAATTTATGTTATTGGAGCATGATCAAATTCTCAGTATCCTTCCCCTTAAATAAAACTGTCTTTCCCATCTCTCACCCCAACAAAAATCCATCAACTGTGGAAAGATATACTTTAGCATACCTACTATAATTCATTTTTTTATTGGATATTTTCTTTTTTTTTTTAAATTTCAAATATTATCCCCTTTCCAGGTCTCCTCTCTGGAAAGTTTTCTTCAGTGGCTTCCTATCTCAGCTGTTAACTTTTTTGGGACAAATTGGAGGGGAGGAAAAGTGGTTGACACAGAAGCCTTTCATATCCATTCTTCCCAACTGTGCACTTCCAGAAATTTATACTACAGCAAAAACATCCTTCATGCTCTCTACCAGTGGGAGCACAGATCACAGGCATCAGTATGGTTTCAGGCAACACAACAGATCACATACATGGCCCTGCACATGGTCCTGGACATAGACAAGGTCCTCAAAGGCAGCAAGGACCAAAGAAATCAAGATGGCCTCAGGCTGCATCATAGGCAAAGGCTAGCTACATGGCCCTGGGTGATAAAATGGTACAAAGATATCAACATAGGTCCCAGTGCAGGCATGAACTACCTATGGGTGACTTATACCAAGGCTGCCTGACTGGCTGGGAGTGGCTTGTGTGTTTTGTGACTTTCTCATGGTAGAAAAATAATACTGGACACATTGTTGAACAATTATACTTTCCTGTCTTCCAGATAACATGGCATATTTGTCTTGGTTTTTAGGGATAAGGTCCTTTGTCTTCAGCAATTAACTTATGATCAGTTAAGATGCAAAACAAACATACATATTTGTTTTTTATATGGAAGAAATAACTGGCATTCAAAATTTTCTGAAATCACTTCTTTATGTTTACATAGCATGGTAGTGATTAAGAGGATGTTTATTCACACATCCACATAATAATGCTCTGTTGTATGCTATTTTAGCTAAATAATGAAAGATTAATTTAGTTGTGATGAAGAGAATTTCTTTCTTTCTTTCTTTCTTTCTTTCTTTCTTTCTTTCTTTCTTTCTTTTGATTGAAACTTAATTAAAAGAAAACCTAATGAAGACAATTGATGTTTACCAAATGTTTATCTGATATCAAGTATAATGCCATAAATGTCTGTGGAAGGATCACATAGATGTATTGAAGTCAGACAGAGTTCATACTGGATCTAATCAGTATGCTGACCTTAGACAAACAACCTCCACTGAGCAATTTATATGAAAACTGCAAATAACATCACTGTCTTTTATTAATTTCTGTAAGAGTTAATTAAATTAACATGGGAATCAGTAAAATAAAATACCTGCTGTCATTACACCATTACTTTATTTATTCTCAAAAATCTTAAACCAATAAGCTGTCGGTGACATACTAGTGTTCTGGTCAGAAAGAAAATATCTAATAAAAGTTGAAAAGAAAAAGGAAAGAAATGTACACAAAAAAAAAAAGAAAAAAAAAAGAAAATTGCATGCTACAGGTGAACAGGGGAGCAGAAAACTAGAAGCTCTCTCTTGCAGAATATCATTCTCGCAGATAAAGGAATTTTAAAATATACTCAGAAGGAAGCTTGGGTTCATTTTTTGTTTTAAAGTTTGAGAGAGAAATAGAACAACAACCAAAACCCATAATTTCAATAGCTACCATGAAGAGCTATATGAACAAGGAGAGAAGGAAAGCCAGGTATTTCGGATTTGAGATGATAAAAAAGTGCAAGCTTATCCTTGGAAACCTGAAAGCACCTCCACTAAGGGTGGTAAGAGAAACAGTGTGAACAGCCAGAAAGGTCAGAATCATCAGGCTTAGGGTATGGGCCAAGGCATAAAGAAGGGAAGGAGAGGTTTAATAAGGGAAAGTTATACTGTTTCATGTTACAGCTCAAAAACTATGGACAGGTGTAACAGCAGGGCTTTGTCAGCAACTACACTGAGGAAGTGCTCCTGGGATATTGTTGACACAAAAGTAAAGCTGTTATCTTAATCTATAAGGCACAGTTTATTCTGAAGTCAATTATGCATGGCCATGGCATAAGAAAATGTTTAAATTACCTAAATGCCATCTTCTAAGAAGGAATCATTTTCATTAAGGTTTTATAGTGAAAGTACTAAGACAAATCATAAATCGAGACTTTAAAAATAATATATTGGTAGAAATATCAAGTAAGATAATTAAAAAAAAATTAAAAGTATGTCTTTGGTATAGGTCTCAGGTTTTTTTTTTTTTTTTCCAAACTATATTCTTAGCATTTGAGTTGATAAGAGCTGGGAGTTTGTTTATACATTCAGAAGATAACTAATAATTATCAAGTACAGGAGTCAAACACAAAGTAGACAAGAATTATCAACTAAATGGAATGAGATAATCTAGAATAACTTGACTTCCAACCTGTAACCTTGCATTTCACTAAAATTAGAGAAGTTCTGTTAATTTAATTGGTTAACAAAGATTTGCCCCTTTTCAGATAAACTCAGTTGACACTGAACATGCAAACATCCCAATAGGGGATGGTTATTCCATTTTTTTCTCCAGATACTTTTTAGGTAAATCAGATTTCATGAGTGATTTCTTCTTCAGAATTCATAGAAAGGAATATTTGGATTAACTTTTTTCTTTATTTTGAATATTTGGATTAACTTCTTTCTTTGTTCTGAGACTGAATCTTACTCTGTAACCCAGAGCATCCTAAAGTTTCTAGTTTTACCAGAATAGCCTGTAACTTACAATGACCAGAATTTCAAGCCTGAGACATTCTTCTTTACTTGACTTTGTTTGATCTGGGTTAAATCAGAGAATGGACAACAATAGGAAATTATAATTTTTAAACTCATTGGCAGTTAGAATATCATTTCCATGAAGAGACTGAGAAATAACACAGGTCTTATTTTTTGACCCAAAAATCAAGTAAAAATGAAGACTGGAGAGAATTAAAGAAAAAAAAAATCTACTTTCCTAGATTATAAAGCTTTCCCTTACTGGGCCATAAATGCCCTTATATTTCCATCTTTCTCAGGCTCACGCCACTTAGCCTTAAAGAGAGATTTCTGTGAAGCCACCTCCATTTCATAACTCTGTATTTCAAATTATTAGGAGAGTCACTGTGACATTTTTAATTTCTTAAAATTATTGAGTTATTATGGAAACAGAAAGTAGGATCTACAGCCAATTAAGAGAACTGTAGGTAAGGTCATCCATCCTCAATATGCTTCAGTTTTCTTAATTGCCCAACTAAATACCTGTTTCATAAAATACTACCATTAACTGACACTGCAGTAACCTAAGTAGGTGTACATACAATGATTATCCTATACTGATTCTCTGGGATAATAATACATATTCCAAAGAGAGACATTATATGACACTCTTATATCAAACCATTGTTTTGTTTTGTTTTTTTTTTTCTTTCTTTTTTTTTTTTTTTTTGCAAAATTAATGTGTTTTTTTTTTTTTTTTTTTTTTTTTTTTTTTTTTTTTTTTTTTTTTCAAAATTAATGTTTTTTTTTTTTTTTTTCACTCATGCTGGATTTGGTAGTTTGAAGCTGATCTTCAAATTACTAGGTTTCCATTCTATCTCTGAGTTAGGAAACAAATGGAGCATGGGTAGCAAAGTATAGGCCCCAATGGAAATTCTGGCCATGTGGGAAACAACCATTGTCAAATAGCCTCATTTTCTAGAACACAGTCCCAAGCATGGTGATCTTTAAATCAGCCATCATTTCATGGATAGTGTTCCAAGAATCTGACATTGGAAGGTAAAACATTGTGTGCCTTCTACCTTTCTTTTTAACATCATCTTATAAATTCCTGCACAGTGATACTTCAGCTTCATCTCCTCTTGGTGTTCCTCCTGACCAAAGAGAGTTTCTCTTTTACTATGAACACTAGCTGATCATGTGTGCCCCCATGAGTCTTTTGACTCCATTGCCATCCATGTTAAAACAATGTAATCTATGACAGTGCACTAGCAGCCCTGAATTCTTCCAGGATTTGGCAAATTACCTCTAAGCATTAGTACCAGTGCCAATGCATCGCTCTACTGCCCTGCTATAGAATGGATGATGTCTTCTCCTTTATTTATCTTGGAAACTCAGCTGCCATTAAGAGCACACCTTAAGATATATATGCAGTCTGAGGCTTGTCCCTTAATCTCCTCTTTGGTAGTGACCAGGAATTTTGGTTATCCAAAACTTGGTTTTCCATCAGAATGATTTCCAGGAAATAGATAACTGAAGTGTTCTTGGCAAGAACACAATGAAAATGGGAAGCTCTTTCAGCAGACTAAGACTGCATCCTCATGAATGTGTATCTCAAAGAATGATGCCCATCTCTCTTTACTCTGACCATTTTCCTCTGGAACAGAAATGCTCCAAAACTCCCTCAGTAACTCTATACTGTGTGATCTGGCTGTACTATCATTCAACTCCCATCTGGTATCTCTTCTGATGATCTGAATGCATAGGCTTTTCTCTTTCTACCATAAAGCAATGAACTCCCTCAGGTGGAAGAGATATCTTCCATTCCCTTCTACAATTGATGATAGAGAATTGCAGTGTTGACTTCTTAGGACAAAATTCTAGATCTACAAAATCTATTAGTTCATGGTGCCCAGATGGTAAAAGAAACTGGAAATGCTGTAGATTCTTACTTGGTAAGTTTGCTCTGTGTCCCATAATCCCACACCAAAAAAAAAAAAAAAAAAAAAAGTGAATCAAGAGATTAGTTTTTCTTGGCCCCTTAGTACATTGAGAACAAGGATAAGAACTATTTCAGTGGATCCCTTAACTATACATGGATTTACGTTGGACCGGGTTGGTGAGACTGCTTAGCTGTGTCTTAAGAAGCTTCTGTTTGCATCTTTATACTTTCTATAAAATAACTACCTCTATAAAATATCCTCCTACAAAATATAAGATGCTTCCTTTAAAATATTCCTTTAAAATCATGTGTGCCCTCACGAGTACTAAAAGCTGTTTAACAGTTTACTTATTGGGTCAAATATATTTCACTCCTAATGGTGAACTAAGAGTTCCCCTGCAGAGTCCCTTTATTCTTGGTTTGCAAGAACCGTAAAAGGCAATTTCTCCTGTATGAACTAGAAAGCTTGAGGATAAGGCTCAAGAGTTCTTTCTCGTCATAGCTTTTTGGTACCAGATTGCAAGTGTGCTGGCATGTCTAGAGTCAATCACCCCTCAAGGACATCACGAATTAAAGAGAAGATCCACTCATGGCTCACACTTATCAGGAAGTCAGAGGATGTCTTGACA
Organism: Mus minutoides; assembly: GCA_902729485.2. Taxonomy (NCBI): domain Eukaryota; kingdom Metazoa; phylum Chordata; class Mammalia; order Rodentia; family Muridae; genus Mus; species Mus minutoides. The sequence goes on along the minus strand of CACVCL010032466.1, from coordinate 9,280 downwards.
CCCAATTAATAGAATAGGAATCAAAGGACATCTTTCTCCCTTTGGTGTTTTATAGCCAGGAAACTGCATCAAAGTCCAACCCTGTTTTGGATCCTCTATTCAGAACAAAATGTAAATGGTGTTTGTTTTTTTTTTCACCAAAAGATGTTCAGAATACAAATTAGGGATGAGGAAAATGACCTATCCAGAGGGATAATGTGATGAGTGTAGAAAAATAAGACATTTCAAAATGTATTACCTAAACTAAAAGTACCTGGAGCCTGTCTTGTCATCAAACCATGGATATTGACCTGTCACTGGGGTGAACACCCAGAGTGAGAAGAATGGAGCTCATTTAGGTCAAGCAAGAATAGAACTTAAAAGGCACAGACATATCTTCTCATAGACCCAGGCAATTCTGTCAATGAGAAAATGAGCAATGACTCTTTTGCCACATATAGGAACTTTCCTAACTCTTCTAACTTGAGATCTGTTTTTTTTTTTTTTTTTTTCTCTCCAATAGTCCAATGCTGGTAATAGTGCCAGTAAACCTAATAACTTCCTACCACAATGTGGTAGTTTGAATGAAAACTGTTCCCTATGGGCTGTTATATTTGGAAACTTGGTCCCTAGGTGGTGATGCTATTTAGGATTGTTATGGAACTCTTTGGTGATATAGTCTCTGTTACTGGAGGAGCTGTGTCATTGGAAGCAGGCTTTGGGGTTTTATGATCAGGCTCCATTTTCTGTTCTCTCCAGAAGAGAGAACTTCCTGTTTGGGAATGAAATGCCATCAGCCATCTTCTGGCTTCTGATCCCATGTTTCGCTGAATGATAACATACATAGCTGCTATCATACACTCTATTTGGAACCTTAAGCCAAAATATAGTATTTTTTTTTTCTTTTTTGGTCTTTCATCATAGTAACAGGAAATGAAATAATGCATAAATTGGTAGATAGAATGGAATAAGTGGAAAACTTGACCGTCTTGAGTCTGAGTCTTTGCTTTCTAAAATGAATGTGGATGACTTCTGAACTTTAAACTGTAAAAGCCATTCATGAGCAATTCTGTTGGCATCAGAGGAGACAAAACTGCAGAGAGATATGTAACAGGGAGAGAACTAGGTCATGAGATTTCAAATATGACTCTAATTTGGGTATCTGGTATTGCTCATGTGATATTTTGGGTGATAATCTGGTTGCATTCTCTTCATTTCCTCAGAATTTGTTTGAGGTAGAAATAGGAAGTGATCAACTGATTTGCATAAGTAACTCTCAAGGGAGTCACAGCATAGTCATTTTACTTTTTCTGGTCTACAATGAGAAAGAGTGACAAGTCGGGCAGTTACAGATTTAAAATTTTGTGTAGTTTGTACAGGGAGATTGTAGCCAAATCACGTGATGAAACAAGGCTATCAATGCTAGCAATGAGCTACAGTTAGCCTCTTCTTCTGTACTGGGTCAAAAGAAACCCCAGAGGAAACACAACTTGGCCAAGGCTCTAACATAATTCTATAACTTTTTATTCTATAGAAGGGGAAGGACAAGAACTTTTCTACTATTATAAAAAGATATCTTTGGAACTTGAGATTTTGTTTTGGTTTATTTATTTATTTATTATTATTGTTTTCCCAGTAATAGCATACAGAAGCTGCTGGAACTGCAGTCCAAGGTGGTCAGAATTTTTATGCTAGCGACCTTGCATACCTTGGCAATGTTGTCCAACTGGTAGTAAATGTAGGTACAAGAAAGATGTTGAGAATACAAGAATCATGGGATCTTGCTTTAAGGTTTCAGAGATGGGCTGGGGCTAGACAACCTGCAGCAGAGTCAGAGTCCCTGAAAGTAGACTGGGTAGCCACTGAATGGAGCTCTGAAAATGTAGTGGAGACTCCAACACTGTGTAGGTGGCAAAGCTGCTGAATTCAAGGTGCAGAACAATGTGAAAGTGAACCTGAAAGGAAACAAAGCAAACCACATAAAACAAGCCAAAAAAAAAAAAAAAAAAAAATTCCAGGGGACCTGAAATTTATCTGATACGATTTTGACCTCCCACAAAACTGATGATTGTTTCAACAAATGAGCTGACCTGTTTGGCTACTAAATTTACATATTTGTGCCTTTTGCTTGTGACATTTGTGAATTGTAAGATGGTACAATAAGGGAAAGCCCTACAATTCCCAGTTTGTCTAAACAAAAAAATTTATTTTCCAAGGCTGATTTCTGCTTGATAATTTCTTTGTATTGCAAGAAAATTGAGGCTGTGATTTTATGTAGAATACACTGGTGGATCTCTTGTAACAATGTTTTACTAAAATTTACTAGCATTTACAGCAAAGCAGAGAATGTATTCATATAGTTCTATACTTCCCTAATCTAGAACACCAATTTACAGAGATTTTTAAGTACCACAGGCCACCTTTGTGGAAAAGTACACATGGCCTGTTACTATTCATAGCCTTTATGATTTTCAGACTGAAGTGACTTTCCAAGAATGTACCTAGTTTCAAATGATGTATGGTTTTGCATTGGTATATTCATTCTAGCAAAGAGAATTATAAAATTATGAGAAATAAGTCATTTGCTTAAAGTAATGCATGCAACTAAAATAACTTGAACCTAGTTTTGTAAAGCAAGTTTGTGTTTATTGGGACAATACTCTCACCTATTTCTCATTTTCTGATGTCTACTAGATAGGAGTTGTTCTTCCCTGACTATCCATTTCACTTTGTTCATATAGAATATGGATTTTTAAGTCTATATCATAATAAAATTCTTAAAGAGTCAAATGCAGATCTTTGTACTCAACCAATGGACAGAAGATGCTGACATCTGTGATTGAATTAGGTGAAGGCTGGAAGAAGCTGAGGAGGAGAGCAACCCTGTAGAAGGACCAGCAGTCTCAATTAATCTGGACCCCGAGATCTCTCAAACACTGTACCACCAAACAGGCAGCATGAACCAGCTGATATGAGGCTCCCAACACATATACAGCAGCGGGCTGCTGAGTCTAGGTTTAGTCAGAGAAGATTCACCTAATCCTCAAGAGACTGTAGGCCCCATGGAGTGGCACATCCTCATAGAGACATGGCGGTGGGGTGGAGGGATGGGATGGGAAACAGTGAGTGAGTGGACTAAGAAGGGGATAAAATCTGGAGTGTTAAAAAAAGATAAATAAAATTTTAAAAAAAGGTAAAATGTTTACTTTAATTATCTATTTTGGGGCTTCAATTTCTTTTATGTCCATTATAAAAAATGACATTGTAAACAAAACATGTTAACAGAAAATTAAAGTTAAATGAAGTATGTAGGAAATGATTTAGCCTGATTTAATATTCTAAATCTTGACTGAGTAATGTAATTAAAAATGTATATATATGTATGTACACACACACACACACACACACACACACACACACACACACACACACACACAATCTTGCACCCTTGATTCACCTTAATTTACCAACCATAAACAAAGATAGTAAACACATGTCTACTAAGTAATGGTGAGGAAACAATTCACATTGTTATTGTTACCTTTAAGAATGATCCTTTAGATGCTTTGATTATATAAAGTAATTTCAATTAACCAGCAGTTTCATTTAACCAGGACCCCTGAGAACTCTCAGACACTGGAACAACAAACAGACAGCATGCACCAGTTGCTATGAGGTCCCTTACACTTAAACAGCAGAGGAATGCTGGGTCTGGCGTCAGTCAGAGAAGATGCACCTAATCCTCAAGATACTAGAGGCCCCAGGGTGTAGGGAGGTCTGCTGGGGTGGTTGGTGTTGAGGAACATCCTCATGGAGATGGAGAGAGATATGGAATGTGGAACAGAGGGAGAGGGATAAAATCTGGAGTGTAAATAATAAATAAATAAAAATTTACAAAACGCAAAGAAAAAGACAGAGTGAAAAGGAATTGACCATGGAAAACTCAGTCACTGATATCATGCCTGTGGCACTCACTATACTTACATTGTTACTAAAGGTTTTAGGTTCCATTAGGATCCAGCAGAGTCCAGCTTAGCCTGTGAACTAGGAATATTCTTCAGTATCCCAATTAGGTAAGTAATAGTATGAAAAGCAGAGGAAGTTTCAGTGTGACCCCTCTGGCGAGACACAGACATATGCAGTCATACCATTTCCTACAGTCTGACTTTTGGGTTCCAATTTGAGATTTGGGTTTACATACAGGACAGGAATATGCATCACTAAGCAGTCCTGATAAAACTGTCTTCCCCTGCATTATTCACACATCATTTTATCACTCCAGTTTTCTCCAAGTAGCATGACAGTTTTAAAAATTCCTGGGATATAAACTTATACTCTGGCTCCTACCAGTTTTCAGCAAATTTTCTTTCCCAGAATGAGATAGCCTGGGGAATTGGGAACACAATCTCTCACTCAATAGCCAGGAGGAAGAGCATAGTTCTTTAGATTAACTTTACTCCTGCCAGCTTGGCCACAGTTTTAAAAACATGATTGTCAGATACTTGTGGTATCTGAATCCTATTAATTTCCAGAATTCTATAGGATAAAAGACTATCTCATGTTGTATTGCTTAAAATCACTGAAAGATGACATTCTTGTCCTGAATTCATATATTAGGAAATCATATTCAATATTCATTATGGGTAGTATGTAAGGGAAGTTTGTTGATTTTTATTTTCATTATTTTAGCACATGACAAAAAAAGTTCGTGGAACTTATAGTATAATGATTTTATATGAGGAGTCTGAAACAGTTAATATTTTCACAAGCTAACAGATAGCACATAAAAAAGCTTCTGGACTCAACTAAATACTGTTGTGTACATATTTTAACAGTTGTTAAATATTTGAATATTTATTTATTTGTGAAGCAGTGAACTTCACCATCATCCTGCCTGTAAATACAGAGACATTCCATTTTTAAATGCATTATCCAGTGTTCTATTCATATACTATTTCTTCCATTTCACCTCTTTCTACTGTGGTTTTGTTAGATAGCTCTGGAATAATTTTTATCAGCAATTCAGGAGGAAGGAGACTGGTTATAAAAATCACTTAGATAAAATTTAAAGACAAGTGACAATGGAAAACTTCAGATAACCAACATATTTACTTTGCCCCATTAATTTCTTGTTTTGGCAAAGCTATTGCAATACACATAATAATGGTACACATAATTCACAAAATCAATGACAGTAGTATCTGTATATGTTGTGTGGCAATCTAAAATTACGTCAACATACCTATCTCCATAAATTTTTACCATTTTGTGTTACATTTATTTATTTTAACAAGCTCAAGTTATCGAGGCTATGGAAGCTGAATTCTACCAAACAGATGGCACTGAACATTGGATGTTGGTGCCCTACTCCAGGTGTGTGCCTTTTTCATATTTGCAATTTCAGTGATCTCTCTGTGGCTAGCAATTTAGTGGAAAGAAATGGGCTAAGAAAAGTATAATTGGAAAGACAATACTAATAGAAATTTCTAGTATGATCTTTCCATTAGAAGGATCCACTTAGAAGAGTGGCAGTAGCTATAGATGTGTGATACTCAAGAAGCAAGAAAATTATATAGAAAACTGAAAATAGAGGTAGCTATTTTGTAATAGAGATACCACACATTACTATAGTAGTTACCCTTATGATAATCTAGGCAAACATAATATAGTCCTTTGTCTAGGAATGCCTCCTGAGGTCAAAACTGTTAGCTCTCATTGCTATAGAAGTATCAACCACAGAGATATGCACAGATGGATCATGACTACTTCATTGTTTCGGGAGGAAAATTTCAAGACATCACTGAGAAAATATTTCCTATGTTTTTCCCTGTTCACTTCTAAGGAGTATCTATTTTACACTCTAATTATAAAAAATGACCACCAAGGAAAGACAGAATCAAAAACCTAGAAATTCTTGGAAGAAATCTGAACAAACCCCCACCTGTGAATCACTGCAGATGATGACAGGGCACTTTGTTTTATTCTAATTGACTCTTGGTCTCTGGGCTATAGAGGCTGTACCCAAAGATCCACTGCAATTGAGCTACTGATTTCTGCTCATTCTCAAGTCACTGCAATTATGTAAGTTGTCTTGTACTTAGTGGAAAAGCAACACCTTTTCTCATACACTCATTTCATCTAAGTATAGCTATAAGAAGATATGAGTCTCTTGTACAATTAGCACAAAATTAACTTATCTCCACTTATACACTCTTATAGATCAAACACTTTAATTCTATGAATAAGTAATTGATTCTTTAACACACCCAAACTAAGGTGAATCTTCCTTTAGTGTATATTAAAATAGGTTCACATTGCTTGTATCCAATTAATTAATTAATTATAAAATATATATTTAAAAGAGCTTGCTGTCATTTGTTAATCTTCTGTCCAAACTCTATGAGTTATTTTCTTACTCCTACAAGTACTTATCTCATTTTCAATAGTTTTCTCCTTATGTATTACCCATCTACAGCCTGCCAAAACAATAAGAAATTAAACAAAATACACTCCTTCACCTGTTTCTTCTGGATGCCTTTGAAGCATTTGGAAGTCATTCTAGTAAATATTTATTTGTTCATAATCTGTATTATTAAGTCCTTCTGGGAATCAATGTTGTCATTAAGTCCCTTCTGTATTATTGCTCCTCTGTTTTCCTACTGTGTAGGTATTAGTACCAGTAAGTTTTTTGTTTATTTGCATTTAAAATGCGTTTTAAAACTTCAGTTCATCCTCTATTTGTCATTTTCAAAAGAATTTAACTAAATCATTTATTTTAATTGACAACTAATTATGTCTACTTACAAAGTTAAACAAAAAGATGTTTTCTTGATACAGGTGCACATTGCACAATGGATGAATCGTGTAATTACCTTCACCTGTCACTTAATATCCTATCTGCTTCATGATGAAAGCATTTCAAATCTATTCTCTCAGCTATTCTTAAATACATTGAAATATCCGCAGTCACTATGCAGTACACACAATGTTCATGCCTTGCTCCTCTGTACACTTAGTGACATTTCCCAGCACTTCAATGTGGTTCAGCCCTCCTTGAGGTACCCCAAACAAAAGCCCTGCTATCAACTTCAGAAAGTTCCACTCCTTTACCTTCAATTATTAAATGAGATATGGATATATTCTTTCCTTGAGCATATCTCCTTGGACTAATACTTTCCTGGTCCCCTCACACCTTTGCAAATGGAATTTCATCTTTTTTTATGATCTATTAGTTGTCAGTGCTCCAGATGTGGTGGGATCTGGGGGAATCGAACCAATAAATGTGGCATACTAAAGTCTCAAGCAATATAAAACTTTATTTAGAACCTTAGACAATATATATATATATATATATATTTTTTTTTTTTTTTCGAGACAGGGTTTCTCTGTATAGCCCTGGCTGTCCTGGAACTCACTCTGTAGAACAGGCTGGTCTCGAACCTAGAAATCTGCCTGCCTCTGCCTCCCAAGTGCTGGGATTAAAGGCGTGCACCACCATTGTGGGAATTTAGAGATGTCAGAGAAGGATAGAAATGGGTAGTGTGCAGTTCTCTGATCTCCACTGTTGAGCTCTGGGCCCACTCTTAGCTACAAAGAAGCCTTGCAGGACTACAAGAGCATCCTGATTTCCCGTAGAGGACCACGGGGCACAAGAATAACAGATTTAGAACATTGTTCTACCAATTACTTTCCAGTCCGCTTTGCTTGGAGAAGATCATGTAGAGGTGATTTTTGTGAGGTCACTTGAGCCCCATCGTCTAGCTCTTGGTTTACCCTTCAGCCCCTAGAATATTATCCTTCTGTGTGAAGTCCGAAGGCAGGCCCAAAAACCTACCAGCTTGGAACATTATCCTTCAGAACCTTTGCTAGTGGGGTACACAGCCAGCAGAGGGAAGTCAAGTTCCCTGGCCTTCGTTGTCTGGCATATGGCTGCCCCTTCCTTTCTGAGAATTCATTCAATCAGGATCATCCAAGTAACACCAGTGGAAGTCATAAATAAAGAACATCATAAGAACACAATCAACAAGAATCAGGTACCCTCAGAGCCCAGTTATCCTGATACAGCAAGCCCCGCATATTCTTATGACGCTGAAGCAGAAGAAGATTATCTCAAATCCAATTTTATAAAGATGATGAAGGCTTTTAAAAAGGAAATAAATAATCCCTTAAGAAATGCAAGAAAAATAATTCAAACAGTAGAGACCTTAAAAGGGGAAGCAAATAAATATAAATAATACAGTAAAATACAATCAAGTAAGTGAAGAATGTGACTAAGACTAATCAAGAAATGAAAAGAGAAATAGAAAAAAATAAAGAAAATACAAACAGAGACAATTCTGTAGATGAAAATCCTAGTAAAGTGAAATAGAACTCCAGAAATAAGCATCACAAACAGAATACAGATATGGAAAACAGAATCCCAGGCATGGAAGACATTATAGAAAAATAGATATATCGGTCAAAGAAATTACAAAATTTTAAAAGTTCATGACACAAACATCCAGAAAATATGGGACACTGGGAAATGACCAAATCTAAGAATAACTGAAATAGAAGCAAGAGAAGATTCCTATCTCAAAGGCCCAGGAAACATCTTGAACAAAGTCATCGAAGAAGATTTTAGTAACCTAAAGTAATAGATGCCTATAAATACACAAGAAGCTTAGGGAACATCAAAATGATTAGGCCAGAAAAGAAAATCTACTTGCCACATAATAACAAATACACTAAATATACAGGAAAAAAAAGAAACAATATTAAAACCTGCAAAGGAAAATAGCTATGTAACATAAAAAGACAGACCTATCAGAATTATACCTTACTTCTCAACAGAGACTCAGAAAACTAGAAGGTCCTTGGTAGATGGCTTGCAGACCCTAAGAGATCACAGATATTAACCCATGTTACTATATCCAGCAGCAAAACGTTCACTCACGATCTATGAAGAAACCAAGATATGCCATGACAAAATCAAATTTAAACATTATTATCCCATTAACCTAGCCCAGATGGCACAAGAAGAACAACTCTAACCCGGTGAAGCTAACTAAACTCAAGAAAACAGAGGAAAAAATAATTTCACACCATTGAAAAAAAAGAAGAAACACACACACACACACACACACACACACACACACACACACACACCAGCAACATCAAAATGGCAGGAATTAACAATCGTTTCTTATTAATAGCTCTCTCCCATTAGAAAGATGTAGACTAACAAAAAAGATGCATAAATGGAATCCATCATTCTGGTGCATACAGAAAACACACTCCGAAACAAAATAGATATTATCAA
>CACVCL010032465.1:0-16383 GCA_902729485.2 Mus minutoides | reverse complement strand
GTTGGCCATCAGTGGGAAGAGAGGCCCCTTGGTTATGCAGACTTTATATGCCCCAATACAGGGGAACGCCGGGGCCAAGGGGTGGGAGTGGGTGGGTAGGGGAGCAGGGCCGGGAGGGGGGAGGATATAGGGAACTTTCTGGATAACACTTGAAATGTAAATGAAGAAAATATCTAATAAAAGTTGAAAAAAAAAAAGAGAGAGCTCAGCTTTCCTTTGTTGCCTGTATTTCTTTGTGTAGGATTGAGGTCTCTTGAGCTTCCCGCCCCACAATCATGTTAGCTGTATTGTCACCCTTGTTCAGCTTATGTTCAGGAAAAGTTGGTGAGATTTTTGTGGGTGTAGCTTCTGACACTGCTAGGAGACAGGATCTTATAGCTCTTACAATATTCCCATCCCCATCTTCCATAATGTTCCCTAAGCCTTATCTTCTCAAGTTGTTGAATAGATGTATCCACTGAGACTCGATGCCACAACTCCGCATTTTGATTAGTGTAGCTTTTTGTGGTAGAGAGAAGTTCCTTGGTAAGGGGCAATATACTTATCTGGGTTACTAGTATGGATATTTATAATTTAGCTAAGGATTATGATGGCTTAGTAAAGTGTCAGTTGCAGGTTCTTCTCTGAGATCCATGACTTCACTAGCATTAGGTAGTTGGTTAGGTTTCCAGCAGCCATGATTTCCCTCTTGTAGAGTGTGTCTCAATTCCAATCAGAGAGCTGGTGCCTACCACCAAAGTATGCATGCTACATCTGAACCCTTACGGTTCTTGTGCTGTGCTGGCAGAAGCTATGGGTTACAGGCATCACAGCTGGGTAGGACGGTTGGTTGCATCACTCCTTTGGAAGGGTTCACGGCACATTCTACCATGAAATCTACCACTTAAGGAGGAAGTATTCTAGTTAGTTCCAGGTCACGGATCTATAGGTCCTGTCCCTGAAGAGTGTGATGCCTTCAGCAGTAGGGTCTGACTTCTAAAGAGGTAATAGAGAACACAATAGCTTGTATGTTTGGGGAATCTCTTGACCAGCACTGGACAAATTCAAAAGAGGAACTCTCATGTCTTGTATTGAGGTTTTTGTGGGATATTCTCAGTCTCTTGGAGAGAGCACTGTCAGCCCAGGTGAGAAAGGTTCATTAAAATTATATATGTTTATTCAGACTCTGACTTGCATGTCTTATAGGTTCCTTTAGGTAGATAGTTAATCGCAGGATTCCTGACTTTTTCAGGCTTCCCTACTGTTACCTTACCCCCTCTCTCCTTTTTTATTTATTGTCCTCCACCTTCAAAAATTAGAGCCCATTTGCCCCATCATATCCTTATATCCTTCTGTTCTCCTGTCTGGTGCTTCCTCACACGCCCTAGATCTCAGTACTGGTTTCTTTTTTACTTTCTTGGTTTCTGCAGTTACTTTAAGATATGTGCTCACCCTAGATTTTAAGCTAGGAACTTCAAATGTAGAAAAACTAGTTGCCTTTGTCTCTTTAGGTCTAGAATGCCGTGCTGTATGGGATCTTTTCTAGCTCCATCCATTTATCACAAAATTCATGATTTTGTTTTTCTTTATAGCTGGCTTACATTCTATTCTAGTGTACATGTACCACATCTCCATCGTCATTTGTATCATGTACTTCACAGATACTTGTTCAGCCATATTGATTGCTGCTCGAGTCACAGTAGCTAGGAACCAACATAAATATCTGTTAACACACAAATGACAAAATCATATGGGCATATGTCAAAGACTCACCTAGTAGATTTACTTTTAGCTTTTCATTCTTCTTCTTCTTCTTTGATTCTTTTTTTACAGTCCAGACTTCACCTGCCCCCCAACTGCTCCCCAACCCATACCTCCTCTCCTCTGTGTCCAAGAGGATGTCCCCACCCTCCCACCTCCACCCTTCAAGACCTCACCACTCCATGGGGCCTCAAGTCTCTCAAGGGTTAGGTGCATCTTGTTTCAGGCAGTCTTCTACTGCATAAGTGCCGGAGGCCTAATATCAGCTGGTGTATGCTGCCTGGTCAGTGGCTTAGTGTCTGAGAGACCTTGGAAGTCCAGGTCAGTTGAGAATGCTGGTCTTCACATGGGGTCACCCTCCTCCTCCTCAGCTTCATCCAGCTTTTCCCCAATTCAATCACTGTGTTCCTCGGCCTCTGTCCATTGGTTAGGTGCTAGTATCTACATCTGACCCTTTAAGCTGTATCTTGGGCCTCTCAGAGGACAGCCAATTTGCCACCCTGGTTTCCAGTGTGGTTGGACCAGTTTTCAGTTCCACCTGATCTCCTTTTGTAACTGTTTGAAACACTTTCCTCCCAGGAGTGACAATCCATCTGGATTTATTCCTGGAGGTCCCCTGTGTCAATAATCATAGTCCATCACTTGAAATTAAAGGGTGAGGTATACTCAAATGAAATCTTGAGCTTAACTTCTATGTGAGAACCTCTCTTTCTCCACCCCACTGCCATCTTCTTTACACGGATAATTACATGCTACTCCAACACAGCTAGCTACAGTCCCCACCAGTGTATTGCTAACTCATTCACTTCACAGACATAAGCCACAGAGTACATCACCTCCCTGCACAGAGCACAGTCTCTTCTTTGTTTAGTGAAATGCCATTTGCTTTTTGAAGCCAGGTGAGTTATAACTTCCATGTGACACTTCTAGCCCTGAACATTAGTCTTCTTCTATGGGGCCATTTTTGCTCTTACTTCCAACAATAGGACACTTAACCTGGGTTACATTTATTGTGAATGCTCCTTCAAAAATTGATAGTTATTTTTTAGTCATTTAGAATGATTTCTGGCCTTTCCTCAAAAAGCTACTGATGAATTCATGAAGAGAAGAGTAGTCTGTTTCTACAATAAAATTAGTGAAGTATTCTTTAGTGTTGATATACCATGTATGCTAGAAGACATCTGAGTTATACAAAGTTTCCATTCAAAGCTCTTGCCTCAGAGATGAGTATGAGGAAAAGTTAAAAGAGCAAGTACAAATGTCTTAGGAAAAAAACCTTATAAAACCAGAGACACTGAAATTTATAGAGGAGAAAGTGGGGAAAAGCCTCAAAGATATGGGCACTGGGGAAAAAAAATCTTAAACAGAACAATGGCTTGTGCTGTAAGATCAAGAATTGACAAATGGGACCTCATAAAATTGCAAAGCTTCTGTAAGGCAAAAGACACTGTCAATAAGACAAAAATGCCACCAACAGATTGGGAAAGGATTTTTACCAATCCTAAATCTGAGAGGGGACTAATATCCAATATATACAAAGAGCTCAAGAAGCTGGACTCCAGAAATTCAAATAACCCCATTAAAAATGGGGTACAGAGTTAAACAAAGAATTCTCAACTGAGGAATACCAAATGGCTGAGAACCACCTGAAAAAAAATGTTTAACATCCTTAATCATCAGGGAAATGCAAATCAAAACAACCTTGAGATTCCACCTCACTCCAGTCAGAATGGCTAAGATAAAAAATACAGGTGACAGCAGATGCTGGCAAGGATGTGGAGAAAGAGGAATACTCCTCCATTGCTGGTGGGATTGCAAGCTGGTACAACCACTCTGGAAATCAGTCTGGCTGTTCCTTAGAAAATTGGACATAGTACTACCAGAAGATCCAGCAATACATCTCCTGCGCATATATCCAGAAGATTTTCCAACTGGTATTAAGGACACATGCTCCACTATGTTCATAGCAGTCTTATTTATAATAGCCAGAAGCTGGAAAGAACCCAGATGTCCCTCAACAGAGGAATGGGTACAGAAAATGTGGTACATTTACACAATGGAGTACTACTCAGCTATTAAAAACAACGAATTTATGAAATTCTTGGGCAAATGGATGTATCTGGAAGATATCATCCTTAGTGAGGTAACCCAATCACAAAAGAAGTCACTAGATATGCACTCACTGATAAGTGGATATTAGCCCAGAAACTTAGAATACCCAAAATACAATGTGAAAAACACAAAAAAATCAAGAAGAAGGAAGACCATTCTTCCTTAGAATAGGGAACAAAACACCCATGGAAGGAGTTACAGAGACAAAGTTTGGAGCTAAGATGAAAGGATGGACTATCCAGAAACTATTCTACCCTGGGATCCATCCCATAATCAGCCACCAAACCCAGACACTATTGCATATGCCAGCAAGATTTTGCTGAAAGGACCCTGATATAGCTGTCTTGTGTGAGGCTATGCCAGTCCCTTGCAAATACAGAAGTGGATGCTCACAGTCATCTATAGGATGAAACACGGGGGCCCCCAATGGAGGAGCTAGAGAAAGTACCCAAGGAGCTGAAGGGGTCTGCAACCCTATAGGTGGAACCACAATATGAACTAACCAGTACCTCCCAGAGCTCGTGTCTCTAGCTGCATATGTAGCAGAAGATGACCTAGTCGGCCATCGTAGGGAAGAGAGTCCCCTTGGTCTTGCAATCTTTATATGTTCCAGTACAGGGGAATGCCAGGGCCAAGAAGTGGGAGTGGGTGGGTAGGGGAGCCGGGCGGGGGTGGGGGGTATAGGGAACTTTTGGGATAGCATTTGAAATATAAATAAAGAAAACATCTAATATAAAAAAAGAAAAAAGAAAAAATCTTCGAATTTTTTTTTGAAAAGCCATCCAATTCTATGGATCCTCAGTTTTCCTTATTACCATATTAATCCTGGCCACCCTGTGCAGAAGACACAGCAGGGCCATTCTGAGATGGACTAGGTAGAGCAAGACCAGCATGGAACAGTTCCCTTCACAATTTCTAAGTCACCAACTTTTACCCTGATGCGAGAAAGCAAAATGAGTTTTGTGTGGTCCCTGGAAAGCATAAGTAGATGCTCCTAATGCCTGGGTGAGCAGTTGCCCATGATGGCATCTTTGGTAGCTGAACCAGGAAAGACTCTCAATCATCAAGCATAATGTTCCCCTAAAGTGGGGATCTCCCTTCACAGCATTCAGTGTTCACAGTGGCCCACCTGCACTTGAAAGCATTTACAGACCAAAAGCTTATGAGAAATCTAATTCACAGTTGTGGAAAATTAATGAAAAGTACATAGCACAGTACCTGGTACATGGTGATTGTTCAACAAAAGTTATTGACTAATTAATGAAGATATTAAGATCCTATTTTAATAATAGTATTATAATTATCAATTGTTCAGGCCTGGTCCATCTGAGTGACAGTTATTTCTTTTAATACACACATAATGTTCTCTTATTTAAAGAGTGTGGAGTACCATAAGTATAAGATAACATCTACGAATGAATGTGTAACCATGCTTACAAGATTTCTTCTTGGTGTTCCACTGCTACCACTATAAAAGATGTCCATTTTAGTACATTAGGTTTATGGAAAGAAAGAAAGAAAGAAAGAAAGAAAGAAAGAAAGAAAGAAAGAAAGAAAGAAAGAAAGAAAGAAAGAAAGAGAAAGAAAGAAGAAGGAAGGAAGGAAGGAAGGAAGGAAGGAAGGAAGGAAGGAAGGAAGGAAGGAAGGAAGGAAGGAAGGAAGGTCCAACCATTAATTGCCTTTATTAAGTACTTAACCTCACTTGGGCAAAATAAACATATATAAAATATTCCCAATAGAGTAAGTAACTGTTTCTATGTCCATTGTAGCACATTCCCTCTTGGTGCAGAAAATTATGTGAAGTATGCAGTGTCTATACAGGGATGCCGCTGTAATTGAAATCTAAGTATCTACCAGCATTGCTCCATACTGCAGTTCAGTTACTGCAGTCCACACTCACCATTCTGATGAAGAGCTCAACTCTGAAATGACTCTGTGTCAAAAACAATGTTATCATTCTTCAGGTCTTGCTAGACTGCAAACAGGAAGCACCAGAGCTGTGATGCTTCTGAATGTTCTAGGGAACAAATCCATTTCTTTGTCTTTTCCATCTCGCAGAAGATGCCCACCATCCCAGATTTAGGACTCCTTGCGTCTTTAAAGCCTCTCCTTATGGCTAGTCAAGTGTTGGTTACCTTTCACGTTTCTAGCACTGGTTCTTCTTCTGGCTCCTTGTCCATCTTTAAGAGATCTTTGTGATTACTTTATCCCACCTGAATAATCCAAGAAAATCTTCCCATTTTTCAGATGGGTTGTTTAAGACTCTTAATTCCATCCATAGCCTTGTTCTCTTTTGCCATACCCAAGCACAGACTGTGGGAGTTAGGACACAAACCCCTATGTTGAGGGAAAGGTACACAGGTAAATTAAGTACATTGACTATACACACAGAAGTTTTATAGAGATTCAGCCTCCTCCATCTGAAAACATTCTATCTTACAAAAAAAAAAAGTTCAACCTGCCGACTCTCTTTTTGCTATTGTGTGCACGCACATGCTTCCAAGACTGACCAGTCTGCATTGGACAATGAATGAAAGGCATCACCCCCAGAAGAAGCTAAATCTACTTCTCGAGAAGTCATTAATTTCCTGTAGCTCTTGTACTAGGAGTGAGACCCCATGACATTTTCTTCCTTCCACCTTAGCATGTCTATTGACCTTGCTGTTGTTTTGGTCTTGTGTATGCACCATTTCTAGGAAGGGGTTGGGGGTGTGGTGTTTTGTTTAGTTCAGAAGAATTCCTGGAGTTCTTGCTCTTACAATCTTTCTGTCCCCTCTTCTGTAATGTTTCCTGAGTCATAGACGCAGAAATTGTGGTATAGATACATCTGTTGGGGCTAGGCTCTGTACAATCTGTTGATCTCAGGCAATGTGTACAGCTGTAGTTTTCTGTGATGATCTCTATGTGCTGTAGAGAGACTTCTTTGATAAGCAATGTTTGTATACAATTGTATGTATGTATGTATTGTTATTATTATTATTATTAATTATTATGTAGGTATGTATGTATGCAACAATAAATAATGATTGGAAAAAGAATCTAACAACTTGATTGGATACATGGAAGACATTGATAGGAAGGTACCTCAGAAGGCTAAATGTAGGAAAGGGAGGAGGGAGTAATGTAATTCTATTTTAAGTAAAAACATTTTTTTTATTTTTGGTTTTTGGTTTTTCGAGACAGGGTTTCTCTGTGTAGCCCTGGCTGTCCTGGAACTCACTTTGTAGACCAGGCTGGCCTTGAACTCAGAAATCCGCCTGCTTCTGCCTCCCAAGTGCTGGGATTAAAGGCGTGCGCCACCACGCCTGGCTGGTTTTTTTGTTTGTTTGTTTGTTTGTTTGTTTGTTTGTTTAATGTTGCTTAACATCTTTATCTGGAAAAAAAAAGCTTTTGAATTTCTTTGGTACTTGTGAGGTGCGTTTTAAGCCATGTGATGAGAACTTTGAGCCTGACTATGAGTGAGCACATGCCTTTCTGGTATCCAACAGCGGCTCCAACCCTTACACTGTGTAACATATGTCCTGCTGTCTTCGTCTGTAGGAGGAGCAGAGTGTTAGTGCCTGCGTCACAGACTCATTGTGAGACCGAATTGAGTTGCTAAGCATCTCGGCTCAGCAGAACATGGCAAGCGCCCAGTGCATGCTGCCTGCTTTCACCTGATTCACATCCACAGGACAAACAGCTCTAGAAAAGTCTCTCCCAAGTCAGAAATGGGCACCTCCGACGGGACATCTTGCTCTATCTTCAGAGTCTCAAGAAGGAAGTTTTCGCAAACTATTTTCTAACACATCCTGGCACGCATTTTCATTTCCAAATTAAAAGTTGGTATCAGATTGTCTGATTCAATCCTAGAATCTTAGGAAGCCCACTAGTTTTGTTTGTATTATATGGATCGAGCCATACAATCTCAGACCTCAAACAAACTGCCACATTATGAAAATGGCAGGCAACTCTGAAACATAAGAAAACAAATTTAACAACAACAAAAATTAATTATGCATTACCAAATAAATTGGACCTCAAAAGCAAAGGGAAGAGTTCCTGATTTTAAACAATTTCTGTGTTCTCATCGCTAACTCCAAGTAAGAGGCTCAGAATGTTGACACTCCAGACACCTTCTCTACAATCATAAGCATGAAATGACCAAATTACATCATTGTATCATTTAAACCTCTTCCTCTGCTATCCATAGATTGCTTCTAGGAACCAGCTTTTAAAAGATATCTAACTCATCTCTATAGTTTTGTTATACGTAAGGGTTATCCAGTACTTAAACCATAAAGACAACCATGGCACACATAGCATCTGAAATTAACAGCTAAGTGTCAAAAAATTAATAATAATCACAGTGAAAACCCCTTATACTTTGGCTATGATAGATAGCTTGGTGAGTGGTCATCCCCCTTCCTACTTACTGCTAAGTTGGAATCAGGAGATCTCTCTCTATTTATTCTGTCAAGTATTCTGGCAGTGAATCCAACGTGTAATTGAATGCTCTTAAACAATATAACAGTTGGAATCTGGAGAAATTGCTCATAAGTTAAGAGCACTGGCTGCTCTTCCAGTGGACCCAGATTCAATTCCCAGCACCCACATGGCAGCTCACAATTGTTTATAACTCCAGTTCTAGAGAATCTGACATTCTCACACAGACATATCTACAGGCAAAACATCAATACACAGGAAATAAAAAGAAAAAAATACTTAAAAAAAAACTGACAATACCCAAATGTCAAATCCATGAAAAAAGCATGCAAACTTGAGGGTCTGTGCTTTATCATATCATCAAATGAATTAAATCTCACAGTATCAAATACAATGATTTGTCTCTATATAGTAAGCTATATAATTAAAGAAGAAAGAATGTAAATGTTGCCTGCTAAATATACTATTAAAATACAACTACATCCAGTGTGAACCCATTTAACCCCATTACTTAAACCTGTGCAAAAGAATATCTAGGCGTCTCTCCTATTTTAAGTCTTTTATGAGCCTAATGGAATTTATTTAGTATAAAAATATAGCCAGATTGTGACACAAAATGTTTAGTTTTGCACATTGGTCCCTTTTGGAAATATCAAAGTTTACAAGTATATTAGATATTGCCATACATTAGAACTTATATCAGGGTATAAATAAAATAATTTTTCTCCTTGGCCCTAAACTTGCAAAACACCTCTGATATATCTTTAAAAGCAATGATTTACCCAAGAAGCCTAGAGTCTCAGCCCAATAAAATATACAGCAAAATCTTCATTTTAAGTGGCTTTTATTTAGGTGTGTCTATGTGGTTAAATAGATGTTCTATAAAATACAAAGGGCATCTAAATTGGTAGTTAATTTGAGTAATATTCATCACCATCCACTAAGAGCTAATCGCTATTTTAGAAACTCGGGATATATAGGTAATGGCCAGACATGCACTACAGTTAGTGTTTCCAACTTCCATGTGCAGTGACTAGCAATCAGTGTAGACACACAAATCCAAGTGCTCAGATAAGCATCTGAGTGCTCTAAACCAATTCCCATACTTAACACGCCTCGGAGAGCATCTCAGAAAAGGATGCAAGAAGACTATAAAGGCAGGAGGATGAGGAGGTGCAATGAAGTGAGGTTGTTCTGGACATAGCATGGCTGTTAACACACACTCATGCACTGAGCAGCTAAGACTGCCTACACAGAACCAGCACAAGACCAAGCCACTCCAAACTTCCAGCATAGATAGGGAAGTGACTTCCAGGACCCATCCCTTACTGAGGACCAATCAGACGCTGATAGTTGCTGGGGCCTTGGGGAGACTCCCTTCCTTTCCTGAGGGTGTGGCCACTGGTGGGGTTCCCATTCTCCTGCCAGTGTGCCCACCCCCATGTACTTGCAGGAAACACCAATTGGACTTAGTTGGTTATCAAAAAATAAAAGCCAAAAGGCATGAAATTGGGATGAGATCATATTGAGAAAGAAGTGGAGGATTTGGAGGAAGAAAATGAGGAGTGAATGTGATCATATTTTATTTTCATGTAAGTATAAAATACTCAAGAATAAAGGAAAAGACATATTTGAAAAAGGAAGTCTGTACTTCACAAGAGCTGACATAGCTATTTAGAAAAGAAAGGGAAGCAAATCCAAGAAGCCGAGTTCAAGCAACTAACTTTTAATTTTACTTTTTTAAACAGCGTATCACATAGCTCAGGCTCTGTATGTAGCTGAAGGTGATTTTCAATATCTGATCCTCCTGCCTCTTCCTCCAGAGTACTTATCAGCATATACCATTGTGCCTGATATCACTCAATTAATATTTTTAACAAACAGACCAAAAAAAAAAAAAGATGGTTTTGAGAATTTTGTTCAAAAGTACTAGAAGTGAATAAATTGCAGAAAAGGTAGAAAATACAAAAGCACAATAAAAGATGAAGAAGAAAATAATGATCAGCAAATGCAATAAACAAAATGTAAATATTGGGCACAAAATTAAACCAAACAAGAAACTGCCAGAAATAGAGAGGTAAATCTGACTTTTTGAGAGCCTGGGACTCATCTGACTTCGTTTATAGAATGGAAAAGCATCATAAACTTCATATGGGTTTCTCCTCCTATTCCAATCAGTGCTAACATCCTTTAGACAGTGAGACTTTAAACAATTAGGGAAGCATTTTGGTTTCCAGCTAATGGACTCAATAGTGATTGCCATTTCAGGAAAAGCACTTCATTGGCTTGTAGGCATGCCAAAGGTGGAAGGGAGGGGAGCTGAAAAAGCATAAACTGTACTAAAGGGCCAAGCAGCTGCCTTTCAGTCACTGAGTAATAGCCTTCCTCTAATGCTCTCTCACACACTTGAGACTGCTTTCATTCAGAACAAGAACGTGCTGGCCAGCGAACAACTGTTGTCTCAACACCAGCATCGAGGAGCTCAGTACTGTATTTACTGTGCTGAGGCCAAGAATTCATGGGTAGTGAGTAAGCGGTCCTTGAGAAAATACACATAAACTGGAGGTTCAAATATGTAGAAACTTGTTCTCTCATTAATAAGCATGTTTGGCCGTCCACAGATTGTTCTGCTGCTCGGCACCCTGGCACCCCCGGCTTTATTCTGTCCCCTTGTCTTCGCTCAATAGTAAGGCAGGGTGAAGAAAGGACAAGGACCCTGGGCCAGCAGCCCTTTGGCACAGGCTTCTTGAGCACTTTCAGTAAATGGTTATTTGAAGATCCTGCTTTTCTAGATTTCACCAACACATTTGCCCTTTACCAATGCTTTCATACTTTAAATAGACTGAAATATGTTGTTGCTTTAGGGAAGCACGTTTCTACTCACCTGCAAATGTCATTATCTCAAAGTTAGCTACGGATACTG
Source organism: Mus minutoides (assembly GCA_902729485.2). Lineage (NCBI taxonomy): Eukaryota > Metazoa > Chordata > Mammalia > Rodentia > Muridae > Mus > Mus minutoides. The sequence continues at coordinate 5,183 of CACVCL010032465.1, read as the reverse complement.
ACATCAACCCAAAATAGAAACATGATAACTAAGATAGATATTATATATGGATTATGGATAATTTGTCTGGAAGTAATATTGAATTTTTATTAATGCTAAATTAATTTATGTTTAGTTTCCTTAAGATAACAACCAAATGTCTTCATTATTCATCTAATATCATTAGATTCAGACATCTTATATCTAACTAAATTGTTTTTTAATATTTATTTTTATTCTATATATAAGGGTGTTTTCCTCTCTCTGTGTGCGTGTGCGTGTGCATGTGTGTGTGTGTGTGTGTGTGTGTGTGTGTGTGTGTGTGTGTGTGTGTATCATTGTGCAGTGGTGCAGTGTCTGTGGAAACCAGAAGATTCCTTGAAACTGGAGTTGCAGATGGTTATGAGTCACCATGTAGGTGAGGGGAATGAAACCCAAGGCCTTGGATGAACAGCCAGTGGTCGTAACCACTGACCCATCTCTCCAGCCTCTAAATTGATGTTTCAGTTACAGTGTAGGTCCTTCTATAATGTGAAAATGAAAGTTAAGAAGCAGATAATAATGTAGTCCTGTGGATTCTTTTCTGTTGCTGTAACTAAGTACCTGAGGTTAGGTGATACATAAAGAAAGTAAGTGTAATTCTTACAATTGTGGAAACATTGTGTCAGAGGCTACTGAGGATGTTCCTGCTACATCAGAACAAGCCAGCAAAATACATGGGAATACATCACCTGTGCTAACCCATGTGTATTTTCTTCATCATAATCCTCTTCCTCCTCCTCATCCACATTTTCACCCCCTTTTCTGCTTCTACTCTCACTTCTTCCACCACTAGTATTTCTTTTCCTCCTCCTCCTCTTCCTCCTCTTCCTCCTCTTCCTCCTCTTCCTTCCCTTCTTCCTCCTCTTCCTCCCCTCCTTCTGCAACTGTCAATTAGATCATGGGACTGAACCTGAGTTATCTTGTCTGACCCTCATTTTCCTTAAAGGACATTAACTTTGGGAATTAGACTTTAACATAAATTTTGGGAGGGGAAAATCTCAGACCACTGCAAGCCTGTATTAGAATAATGTATAAATTAGAAACAGTTTCGGTTAAAAGTAGCAGAAAGTAACAGAATTAAAAAAACAAGGATGTTACTTAACAAAAACTAGATAGAATCCAGCCCAGAACAGAGTCAATGGCCCAATAGTGCAGCTGGGGAAATGGAATCCTTCACTTTTTAGTTCAGTCATCCTGCCATTGGAAGACATTGTGTTTCCAATGTTCTTCACCAAGGTCAATGTCAGTTACCAAAGGTCCAAGCATTGATTCCTCATACAGGACTAGTATTTTCCAATCTTTTAAGTCTACTTCATTTTTAACAGCAGCATTGAAGTAATTCAACAGCGGTTTCTGGAAGTATCATGTGATGCAGACTCAATCATGTGGTGTTTTGCTATCGAAAGACCCAAGAGAGGACACATGATGTTTGGAGAGAGTATGAATAGGACTCAATGGACCATGAAGGTGCACTTGCTACTTTTGCAACACTTTTGGTGGTCTTGCATCTTCACACATCTTCACTTTGTTGAGAGAGGCACAGCAGAGAACTTCTCCTGGCATCCGCTGCTGGTCCTACTCATTCCTGCTGACTAGTGCTGATTCAGTAGAGGTCTGGCAATTTCTGCTATATCCTGCCACTGCTGATGATTTGTGTTTGGTATCCTGACACTACTGAACTGGACTGCTGGCATGCTGACAACAAGGTCTGGAATCGACCCCAAAGTACTACTTCTAAACAGTACTTCTCATCCCCTTGTCCTATTTACCATCTTTCTCCCCTACCTTTGGATAATAGGCTAAAAGAGGGGTCAAAGCATTTGAGAATGCTTCTTAAAGTGGGTTATAAAAACATATAAGCTTCCAATCTAAGACAAGTCATTAGTAAAAAGCAACAGGTCATTTTACACAAAATAGAACTTACACCCTGTATTGGTTACTTTTCTTTTGCTGTAATAGTACAATGTAACCAAGACAGCTTATAGAAAGCTTATTTGGGCTTATGGTTCTAAGAAAGTGTTAGGAGTGTTGGAAGTCCTTAATGGCAGGGACAGGGTGGCAGACATTGTAGCTGTAGCTGGATGCTGAGAGCTCACATCTCAAACTACAAGCTGGAAACCAAGATCTGGGTATAGTATATACCTGTGAAACCTCAAAGCCCACACACAGTGATGCATATCATCCAACAAGGCCACACCTCCTAAACCTACCCAAACATTGCCACCAACCAGGCAACAAGTATTTAAACATTTGAGCCTCTAGAGGACAGTCTCATAAACCATCACACACCCTGAAGCAAGGTGAGCTGGCATGTCTAAAGCGCAAACAGCAAGAGTTTCCCACCAGTGTGTACAGCTATTGTTAAAGCCAAATAGAGAACTCAACTTTGCCACTTTCAAACTACAGTCAAAGAGGACGAGAAATGAAAATTTTGGATTCTGGAATTGGTATGTCCCCATGAATATATTATAAGTTATCGGGTCTTCTGATTTTGGGAGAAATGACATATATAATGACAATGGTGAGAAACAAGAGCCACTGTTCATTTGTCTTCAACAAGGGGGAATAAAAGAAGAAAAAAAACAGTTTGTCCTACAATCCAATGATTAGGATCTGCAGCCTTTGGCACTGTTGGGACATAGGAGAATCTTTAAGACATGAGGGCTACTGAGAAGAAAAGAGATAGTTAAGGTATTCCCTTAGAATAGATACTGGTACTTTAGCCACTTCTGAATTCTCTCCCTTTTCTCTCTGGCAGTCATGAGGTATGAGGTACCATGGGGCCACAGATACAATGTAACAGGGCCAAATGACCATGTATTGGAAATTCTTTATCCATAAGTCAAAGTGATCCTTTCCCCCTCAGAAATTGGTTGTGGCTGAATTTTGTTACAGGTATAGAAGTTGACAAACATAGTTTAGAACCACAAAAAAATTAAAAATGAAAAAAATGTAGAATCCAAACTGAAGTTTGAAGTCCAAAGTTTTAACAAAGTATCTCAAATAAGGTTTACTTCTATTAATTCTAATCAGTGGAATCCAGCAAAACCAGTGGCCAAAATATTTCTTTCATCTACTTCATTTCTCACTAAAACATACTGTAAAGCTTTTCAGAAGTTTAAAATAGGGGCTTGAATAGATGGCTCCGTGGTTAAAAGCATATAATGTTCAGGCCAAGAGCCTAAGTTGGATTCCCATTACCCATATCATGCAGCATCCAACTGCCTATAACTCTAACTATAGGTGAACTGATATCCCTCTGTCCTCCTCCTCCTACTACACACACACTCACACACACACACATACACACACACACACACACACACACACACACGCACACATATATGTATATATATGTATATATATGTGTGTGTGTGTGTGTGTGTGTGTGTGTGTGTGTTTTTTTAAATAAAGTTCAAAGCACATCTCCACGTTGACAGCCAAAACACATGGGTACCAGGCCTACATTTCCTGCTAAAGTTATATAATATTTTGAATACAGCAGAGAAGGGGTCATACTTAAAATATGGAAAAGAAATCATAATACTGAGTTGAGCAATGGTCTCTACTATGTTGACATATGCTACAAACTGATACAAAGCTGCCACAGAGTATCAATTTAGCAATTTAGTCAATCAATAAAGCTCTCCAGATTTGTAGCTAGTATTTACTAATAGAAAAGAGAACACCATATATACAATATGCTGTATGGTGGGAATGGAATTAATACTGTTTGTGATTTTTTTTCTCCCGTCATTTCTTGTATGATCAAAAAGTCCACATTGTGTAACACCAAAGGTACATTTCATGTAGCTAAGAGTTGACATCAGCAAAGCCACACAGTAGCAAGAATTCATTCTTCCTCACCCTAACAATGGTAACTCTTACAGAATCTTCCTAAACTCTGTGAGCCTCAGTTTCCATATGTGTGGAAAACATAGAATCTAGGCAAGTCAGCCTGTATTCTCCAAACTCATGTGTGGAACTAGGTATTCAGTGCGCCACTAAATTCTGGCCTTTTGTAAATATGATATTGTATTGTTTTCTAAATAAATGTGTGTGTGTGTGTGTGTGTGTGTGTGTGTGTGTGTGTGTGTGTGTACCATATAAGAAATAGAACTTATATTTGTGACATAAGAAAAATAACCAAAATATCACACTGCAGAAAAAAGCAAGAAGGTCATGCTACAGGATGCAATGGGATTAAGTCAGATAGGATGTAAGACTGGTCAGCATATTGATAGGAATGTTAAGTTCTTCTTAGGAAGGTCTTCAAAATGTGGAGGTCTTTCTTGTAAATATGCATGGAAGAGTCAGTGTCTGGGATTTTTCAACAGACTATCATTGGTTCCAAGACAGCATCCAAAAAAACAATCTGGTTTTATCCAGGCTGTTCCTGTATCCACAGGAATTGTCATCTATATTTTAAAGAATTTTTATATATTTAGGGAAGTAAACTGGAGAAAGAAATTATAAAACCCCAATGACAGTGGTTTTGAGGTTGCTCAGCGGTGAGAGCATCAGCCTAGTGCACAATGCCAGTCTATGGGACAAGTGTGACTGGAAATTCTATATTAAGCTTTGAGCTGATTATTGCACAATATATCATATGTTAGTGCATAAGTTTGTACAAATATTATACATCAGTTGAATACAGAATAAAACTAGTTGAGTTTTGGGAATTTTTTGGTTTGGTTTGGGGGTTTATTGATTTTTGTTTTGTTTTGTTTTGTTTCTGTGTTTGTTTGTTTGTTTGTTTGTTTGAGTCAGGATTTCTCTGTGTAGCCCTGGCTGTCCTGGAACTTTATAGACCAGGATGGTCTCAAACTCAGAGAGCCACCTGCCTCTGCCTCCCAAGGGCCTGGACTAAAAGCATGCACAATAACACATAGATGGAATAATTTTTTTTTAAAGCCTGATACTCAAATCTCTGAATTCAAGCAAATGTTTGGTTGAAAACAGGAAATTAAATATGAAATGAGTTGGAACTTCATTATCTTATCCTTTCCATGGTATGTCAACTGGGACAAAAACAAATAAAGCAAGGAAGACCTCTGAGGCAATACTCTCTTCTCCTCCTCTCCTCTCCTCTCCTCTCCTCTCCTCTCCTCTCCTCTCCTCTCCTCTCCTCTCCTCTCCTCTCCTCTCCTCTCCTCTCCTCT
>CACVCL010032462.1:0-16404 GCA_902729485.2 Mus minutoides | reverse complement strand
GAACGCCTGCGCAGAAGACTGGGGGCGGGGCTTCCCTTCCTTTATCCCCAAATGCTTGTCCACCATTAAACAGTCGTTCTAAGCAGAAGCAACCATGTAGCCTCGGAGACCTTCTTTCTTCCCCCACTCCCTTAGTTTCATTTCAGCTTCGGGCCAATCCTCCAGGAACCCAGTCCACTGCGGGCAGTGGACCCCAACAACATTTAGATTGAGTCTTTCTATATGAATTGATTTGATGGAGAAAAATCCATTAAAGTCATCTATGATGCTTATGTCTTACATCAGATCCACCAACCTGACAGCAATGATTAACCATCACAGGTCACAAATTAAAAGTTTCATTTCAACCTAAAATTTATCAGAGTATTCAGTATACATACTTAATGCTTTCACAGTCCTTAAATGTATATGGCCAAAACTTACCATTGTAAGTTTGAGTAAGTTCATTAGTACAGGAGTAACTTAATGTGTCCGTTTTTATTCTCTGGCATTAAGAGTGAGAAAGCAAGACTGATTGTTTAATTTGTTAAATTTTAGAAAACCACTGCTAAAATTTAATATTTTGGGAATGAGTCAGTCCCAGACATGTTGGCATGCTTAGTTACCAGCAACCAGATGCTGCCCACTTCTCTTGCACTACTATGAACTTCTTGTTCCAGCTTGATTCATACCTGATAAAGCCTAAACAATTAAAGACTCATGGAGACCAAGAAAGAAGGGTCATGTGATTAAATGTATCATTAGAATTGAAGAGTAGTTTCTACTTCTACTTTTCAGATGTTTTATTGTAACTCTATTTACAAGAGAAAGTGGAATAAAGCTAAATTTTCTTCAACTGGCAATGAAAATGTAATACATATTCAATATAGAATACTGCTCAGTTGTATAGAAAATTTAAATTCTGAACTTTCAAGTAAATGGATGAAATTAGAAAAGATACTATTGACAGATGGAACTCAAACCCAGACAAACAAATTCTGCATTTTTTTCTCATTGTAGTTTACAACCTAAATCCTCAGATGAGAATATATAGCATTTAGTAACAACAAAAACAGATAGTGTCAACTATCACCATTGCAAGATATGAGGAGAGAAATGTTAAGAGCATTAGAAAGTATGTAGCATAGTTTTTCATCTGATCAGGGAAAGGAGAAAGAGAATTCTTCAGTTAAGGAGAAGGAAGTGCATACAGAGGAGGGAGGAAAGGAGGAAGAGAAGAAGGTAAAATAACATCAGCTGTAAGGAATCATACTGTGACCATTTAAAAAAAAAAGGTCATTAAAAAAAAGAAACCATGGGCTGGAGGGATGGCTCAGTTAAGAGCACTGACTGTTCTTCAGAAGGTCCTGGGTTCAAATACCAGCAACCACATGGTGGCTTACAACCATCCCTAATGAGATGACGCCCTCTTCTGGTGTGTCTGAAGACAGCTACAGTGTACTTACATATAGTAAATAAATAAATAAATAAATAAATAAATAAATAAATAAATAAGTACAGAAATAAATACATAAATACATAAATAGATAAATAAATATTTTTTAAAAAAACATATATATTGTTTTAATGAACTTTTCTCAACTGGGATGACAATACTTCCTCTAAGAGCCATAGACCATGTAACAAAAACCACAATGCCAGACTGAGAAGTGCTATTTGTGTTGTTGGCCAGGGATATCCTGGAGACTCCCAAAAGACACAGCCTACTGCTATTGATCTTGGTTATTCCCTAGAGGTAGAAGGTAGGTCTCTATTGCTGAAGATATTGTGCATATCAGAAACAGGGCTCAGAGATATATAACTTAAAATTAACTCGAATGTCACATCCCTTAAAATCTGCTATCCTAGTATTTAAGAACAACATTCAGGCTTATCAAGGATGGGTCAACCAACAATCCTACCTAGCTATGATTCCTATAAACCACATCAATGGCCAGCATGGCACAAAAACCCTAAGGGTGCAATAGTCCATGCATACTTTGAAAGTAACCACCAGCTTTCTAATTGGATTTAAGACCCAATTTTTAAAAAGGGGTTGGGGGGCAATGACTTGTACTGGAAACCTATCTCAGTACTCAGTGCTAGTGAAGCAATGGATACAAAAGGAGAACCTACTACAACACTTTAGTTAAGCAGTTTAATTTTAACAACAATCTAAACATTTGTCCTAAGGCCCACAGATTATTGTAGTCTTAACCATTCATAATGGAAGCTTATCTTTGTAACAAGCAAAGATACCTACAGAAAACAGCCAATCAAATTACAAAATTTCGAAGCCCAGTCCCAATCTATAAATATCTATAAAACACTCCCTCAGTTAAGATTCAGGGAATATTGTGGAAAAAGGGCCAAAATGATTGTAAGAAGCAGAAGACTATTGAATTTGTTATAAGGTCATGCCTTTGTTGGCACCAGAAGCTAAGCCCGTAGTCTCACCAACATAACTGTCCAAACATAAGGTGAACAATGATGATATCAACAGACATAGAAAAGTGGATAGGAAAAACTCTAATAGGTATTAAGCCTTCAAAAAGAACTGCAAGTAACTAAGAAATGTTGTAAGCTAGAGAAATTGTCTTCTCCTTGAAGATCAAACCAATTAATTGTCCAGTTTCAAATATCCAGCCATGAAAACATATATACAAGGAACATTATACAGACTACAGATTATATTTAGAAACATATATGTATATATGCATGTAAATGCACATAAACATGTATGTATATGGGAGAACAAAGAATAAAAAAGAGACTATAAATTTGAAAGAGAGTAAGGAAAAATGGAGGGTTTCCAGGGGAGAAAGGACCAGGAGAAATGTTTCAATTATTGTATAATATCAGAAATAAAAAGAAAGTAAAAAGTAGTTTTGAAGATCCCAAATAGGCAATGATGAGGCCTGAAACCCATAAAGTGTTCTGTACCCTGATATAAATAGAAAAAGTGGTATTAATGGAAGATCAGGCATTTTGTAGTAGTTTCTTTTGTAGTAATATAGAGGAGAGAGGAAACTATGTCTCATTTTCTTACACGGCTTTGTGTTGGGTTAAATGCATATTTAACAACAGTATATTTCTTTAATAAATAAAAGACATTTTAAATAAAATGTTACAATTTCATAACCATGATTAGAATGCAAAATTATCTTTTAAAGGAGTGAAACTTTCAACACAGGTCTTTTCACTAAAAGGACAGATAGCACAGTTGACATTTGATTAGTTATCTATGCTGATTATGCCTGCTTTTCAAAGCTGGGCAAGTTTTTTAAAATCCTAATTGTGGCAGGAAATATTAGTTGAAAGAAATCAGTTAAAATCAATTTGAAATTTAATTGAAGTTCTATGAATCATTTCACTTCTTACATAACGCCTCTTGGTTCTGCTTCCTGTGTTCTGAATTTCTGCATTTGACTTTAAAATTCCTCTTATCTACCAACTAAATCTGTCATGATTCTGCACATGCCTATATCTATTTTCAACCAAGCAAACCAATATGATAAGTAGGATACCATAGTGGCTAAGAGATTGGTGTCTACAGTGAGAAAGCTACGATCATCTGTCTATGATGAATTCTATGTTTAGGAGGATGCTTTGACCCATCAGTGTTTAGGGAATTATAGTCAAAGTGAGAAAGTCTATCATGAAGATTTAATCTATGAATGTATTCTCTATGTGAAGATCTTGAAGTAGCGAGCATATAGAAACCTGTATAAACATTTACTTCTAAGGCAAAGAAACAGAATAGAGAATGATTTACTAGTGAGTGTATATTGGATGCTTCCCGGAAATATCACTCACTGCTCTTGGAACTTGAGATAATTTGTATAATATTCCAATACTAACTCAATTTGACTTTGGAATAAAATCAATTCAACTATTTTATTTACACAATATATAAATCACAATTACATGGTTTAGCTTATTAGGTATCTCAGTTTTATAATCATTAATGTTTTGGCATTTATACTCTCTGATATCCAAGCAATTGTTTAAAAATAACAGAGTTGATATTCGGAATTCTGTAAAGACAAAGATTAAACAGTTAAGGTTTCCCCAATCCCTCTTCCAAGCACTGAAACAAAACACAAGCTACAGACGTATTTCCTCCTCTTCTATGCCTACTGTGGATCCCGCAGATCATCTTCTCCTGAAATTCTATCCTCTACATATCCCTGTATCTCAGTGCCCAGTTCCAAAGGACAGCACAAACACAACCACAGACCATACCTGCCAGAGTACCAGGTAGCCTGCCTATAGACCTCTGTTCTGTTCCTTCTGTATACCAAATTTCTTAGATTCCTCCCTAGCACTGAAATAGAACACAAGATGTATTTTCTCTTTGCTTTTGTCTATTCCTCATGTGGATCTCAGAGACCATCTCTGTGTGACTCTCCTACCTCCAACCTCAACAGGCATTTCCTGTGAGCATGCAAGCCAGACAAGCAGGCCAGCCACAGGGAACACACAGGCAACAGACTTTCTGGAAATCCAGATAGGAAACAGAAATCAAAGGACAAAACACCAAGCCAAAAAAGACCAAACAAGAAATCAGTCCCTATAACTATAATCAGTCCAAATCCAAACAGATGCCAGTGTAAAAATGCAATCCATATGAGCTTGGACAATATATCTCCACTAGAGCACAGCTGTCCAACCAAATCAGGCAATGAATCATTCAACATAGCTGAAGCACAAGAAAAAGACCTTAAAAGAAACTATATAAAGACAGTGAAATTCCTTAATGATGAGGAATAAATCCATTAAAAATGCAAGAAAATACAGATAAACATTTAAAAGAAATGACTAAAACAGTTCAGTTCATGACTTGAGGATAGAAAAGGAAGCAATAAAGAAAACACAAACTGAGGAAATTCTGGAAATAAAAAGTTAGGAATTCAAACAGGAACAAAAAAGGAACCTCAATGAAATAAAAGATAGAAAAGAGAATCTCAGTCATTGAAGATAAGATAGAAGAAGATTGATACATTGGTCACCAAAAATGATAAATATAAAATAATCCCAATACAAAACATCCTAGAAACCTGGAACACTAGGAAAAGACCAAACCCAAGAATGAGAGGACTAGAGAAAGTGAAGAACCTTTCTGAAAGGCCGAGAAAATATTTTCAACAAAACGATAGAAGAAAATATCTCTAACCTAATGAAGGAGAAGATAATAGAGGTATAATAAGTTTACAGATCACCAAATAGATTTGGACTAGAAAAATCCCCTCAAAGTACTAAACATATAGAGTAAAGAAAGGATATTAAAAGTTACCAGTGAGAAATACTGAGTGACATAGAAATTCAGACATAGTAGAATTGCACCTGTCTTTTCAATGGAGATTCTAAGATTCACAAGGGCTTGTATAGATCTGCTGCAGACTTTAAGAGATCAAAGATGCCAGTCAACATTACTATACCCAGGAAAATTACAATAATCACAGATGTAGAAAGAAGATATACCATGATAAAGTTAAATTTAAACAATACCTATCAAGAAATCCAGCCATAGAGAAGGTACGGAGGGGGGGGGGGAGCAAACCACATATCAAAACTATACATGTGAAAAGAAAGGAAATAAATAACCTCACACTAGAAAACTCAAAAGAAAGGAAACGCACAAACCAATACCAACAGCAACAATAATAACAAAATAATGGAAATAAATAGTAATTGATCATTGATATTCCCCCATATCAATAATCTCAATTCACAAATAAAAGGACAAAAAAAATGGAATATATGTGAAAATAGTTCCATCCTTCATTGTAGAAAAAAAATACCTCTTCATCAATGATAGACATTAGCTCAGGTTAAAGCTTGAAAAAATGTCCAAACCATGTATACTTAAAAATAAAGTTGGTGTACTCATTTTGATATTCACTAAAATAGGTTTCAAACCAAAATTAAGCAAAAAAGATGGTAAAGCACACTACATACTCATCAAAGAAAAAATACACCAAGATGTTATCTCAATTCTTAATATATGTGTCCAAACATAAGGGCACTCATTATTGTAAAAGAAATTCTATTATAGCTTAAATCACTTATGGACTCTCATACAGAGAAACTGGGAAATTTCAACACCCCATTCTCATCTAACAAAATCTAAACAAAGAAATATACCAGATGCTATCATTCAAATAGACTTAGCATATTTAGAGAACATTCCACCCAAACACAAAGGACAAAACACCAAGCCAAAAAAGACCAAACAAGAAATCAGTCCCTATAACTATAATCAGTCCAAATCCAAACAGATGCCAGTGTAAAAATACAATCCATATGAGCTTGGACAATATATCTCCACTAGAGCACAGCTGTCCAACCAAATCAGGCAATGAATCATTCAACATAGCTGAAGCACAAGAAAAAGACCATTAGATATTTTCTTAATTTACATTTCAAATGTTATTCCTAAAGTCCCCTCCCCTCTTCCCCCTCCCTGCTCCCCTGCCCACCCACTCCCACTTCTTGGCCCTGGCATTCCCCTGTATTGGGGCATATAGAGATTGCAGTACCAAGGGGCCTCTCCTCCCAATGATGGCTGACTAGGCTATCTTCTGTTACATATGAAACTAGAGGCATGAGTTCTGGGGTTCTGTTTAGTTCATATTGTTGTTCCTCTTCTAGGGTTGCAGACCCCTTCAGCTCCTGGTATTCTATCTCTAGCTTCTCCAATGTGGGCCCTGTGCTCCCTCTTATGGATGACTGTGAGCATCCACTTCTGTGGGAGTCAGCTATATCAGGGTCCCTTCAGTAAACACTTGCTGTTCTATGCAATAGTGTCTGAGTTTAGTGACTGATTATGGGATGGATCTCCAGTGGGTTAGACTCTGTATGGTCCATCCTTTCATCTTAGCTCTAAACTTTGTCTCTGTAACTCCTTTCATGGATATCTAAGCACCTAATAGAATTTTCTCCAAAATTGAACACATTTTTCAACATATACAAGAAAATTGAAATAACTCCCTGAATCCAATTATACTACTACAGAATAAGCTGGATATCCACAACAAAAGAAAATACAGAAAATTTACAAACTCATGGAAACTGAAAAATTCTCTAGTGAATGAAAAAATTGGTCAAGACAGAAATAAAGAATAAATGAAAAAGAATACACAGCTTAGCCAAACACAAAGAAAGTTCATAGCACTAAGTAATTACTGCCTTCCAAAATGGCGATTTCACCCTAACAATTTTAATAACACCGGAAATCTCTATAACAAAATGAAATAAGTATACCCAACAGGCATAGGTGACAAGAAACAATCAAACTGAGAGATGAAATCAATAAAATGATGGTAAAGAGAGCCAACAAAGAATCAGTGAAACAAAGAATTGATTCAGGAAATCAGCAAGAGACAAATCTTTATCCAAGGTAAATTAAAGATAGAGAGAAAATACCCAAAATAATAAAATCAGAAGTAAAAAGTGGACATAACAGATACTAAGATAATCCAAAGAGTCATAAATGAATAATGTAAAATCTGTGCCCCCACAAAATTAGAAAAAAAAAAAAAGATAATTTTCCAGAGAGGTACAATTTACTAAACTAAGTAGACCGAAGAACTTAAATCGATCTATAACTACTACTGAAATAACAACAATCATTTAAAGGTTGCCCAACCAAAATTGAAAAGACTGGAAAGTTTTAGTACAGAATTATGCCAGACTTTCACAGAAGAGCTAAAGTCAATATTCCCCAAATAGTTCTACAAAATATTGACAGAAGAAATGTGGGAATGTGTAACCTTAGAGAACATAAGATGACTGCTGAAAGACCTTGTTAGAATAGCACACTGGGTATCTTCCACTAGAAGATTGTGACAAACACTCCCTTCCTGGAATGACCCAGCAAAACAAGCTTTAAAAGAAATTCCTGACCAACCACAAGGCAGGTGCAGGTAATGACCAAAAAATGCCTCAGTTCCTTCTTCTGGTGGCTAAGACCTCACTTCACTAAGGCCATCAATGCTGCTCTGGAAGGGAGAGGCTAATTACCATTTCTAAAAGGGGGAATGAAAAGGTCCACATGGGTCAACAATGGACTTAAACCAACTCATGTTGTTACCAAGCTCTACCCTTAAACTTTATAAAAAGTGTATGCTTAGGAGATTTGGAATCACCTCTGCCCCATTGCATGAAGACCCTAGCACGATGGCCTCACTTGTTGCATCGATCTCCATCTTGGTTTCTGTGAGTGGAACACCCTGGGCATAAGGCTCTTCAGGTCTTACAGAAACATGACCCAAATATATTCTGAGGCCATAATTACACTAATGCCCAAACCACATAAAGAGTCAACAAAAAAGAAATAGGCAGAATTACACACCAACTTTCCTTAAGAGCATGCAAAAATAATCAATAAAATACCTGCATACCAAATCCAAGAACACATCAATAAGATAATTCACCAGGATACATGTGCATCATCCTATAGATGCAGGGCTGTTTCAAAATATAAAAATCAGTAAAGATAATTTACCTTACAAACTGAAAGAGAAAAATGTGATCATTTTCTTAGATGTAGAAAAGGCCTTTGAAAACATAAAAGAGCACTTCAGTGGCTTTGGGGGCCCACTTCTAGAAACTTCGCAGGAATTTGACATTGGACCAGGGTGAAGAAGTAAGCTCTGCTGGAAAGCTCACACAAAGGAGCTAATTAAAGGACCCAAGGAGCTGAAGCCCCATTGGAGGAACAACCCTCAGAGCTCCCAGGGAATAAACCACCAACCAAAGAGTACATATGGTGGGACTCATAGCTCCAGCTGCATATGTTGCAGAAGATGGTCTAGTTGATCATCAATGGGAGAAGAAGCCCTTGGTCCTGTGAAGGCTCTATGCCCCAGTGTAGGGGAATACCAGGGCCAGGAAGCAGGAGTGGGTGGGTTGAGGAGCAGGGGGAGGGGGGGCATAGAGGGTTTTTGGAGGAGAAGCCAGGAAAGGGGACATTTGAAATGTAAATAAAGTAAATTAAAAAAAAAAAAAAGGATCTATCATGACTGCCCTCTGAAATACCCAACAAGTAGCTGAAAGAGTCAGATGCTCAGATACAGATATTTGCACCCAATGGACAGAAGCAGCTAACCCCTTTTGTTGATTTAGGGAAAGGTGGAAGAAGCTGAGGAGAAGGCTGATCCTGTAGGAGGACCAACAGTCTTAAATCATCTGGATACCCGAGATCTCTCAAACACTGGGCCACCAAACAGATAGTATACACCAGCTGATATGAGGCCCCCAAAACACAATACTACTTTCATGTCTGTGTTCATTCAGAGATGATGCACCTAACTCTCAAGAGACTGGAGGTCACAGGGAATTTAAAGGTAGGGTGGGGTGTGGAGGTGGTGTCAATCCATGTGTGTGAGGTAGGGAGGAGGTGTGGGATATGGAGCAGTAGGAGGTTGGATGGGGGGGTATGGAATGGAATAGGGGGTACAAAAAATAAATTAAAAATAAAGTAATATTTAGAAAAAAAAAGTATGCTCTGGTGAGAATCTGACTTTGGGCTAGGACTCAGGAAATAGGCTCAGATGTAAGAATATTTCCACTGGAGCTAATGCAAAGCTCAGATCAGGCTTAGCTGAGAAATGTGTGGCATTCCTTTTATCTTGGTCATCCTGTTAGCCCCAGGAAAAGTTGTTTAAGGGATTTTTTTTTTTTTTTTTTTTTTTTTTGCCTTGTATATTTCTTGAACTAGAACTGATCTTATTATTTGCATATACTTAAAGTGGTATAAAATCAGACTTGGTTTCCTTTTTCAACCTGGGTGTCAGGGCTTTTTATTGGTTTAATTGTATTTTGTTTTGTTGTAATTGAATGCTGTCTCTTGGAGGCCTGTTGTTTTCTGAAAGGAGACAGAATGGGAGTGAATCCAGAGGAAAGGGGAAGTGCTGGGTAGATGAGAGAAATGAGGGGAAGGGAAACTGTGGTTGGAATGTATTGTATGAAAAAAAAAGAATCTATTTTCAATAAAAATTAAAAGGGAAAAAAGAATTACCTAAATAATATTAATATTGGTTTAACTCCTGTTGTGGTAAAATTGTTATTTCCAGTTACTAATTCTGTTTCTTTATCAGGCAATAGCATAAAATTTCACATAGCTGTCTCTGGACAACTCTAATAGAAAGTTGAAAAGTAATGTTGGTATTATGAATTCTGTCAACTAAAGGATCTATAATCTCCTGTCTGCTGTCACTTTCTCAGCAGAACAGAGGAGGTGTTGGAAGGCTGATTATTTTTGGTTGTGATTTAGCTACTCATTCAAGCTCTCCCTTATCTTACAGTATTTATTGTGTAATTGAAAGGTGACAGGTAATATTCTGTTTTCTGTAAGGTAGTGAAATGGAGAGACAGATTTTCTGCTTTTGTGGTACTTACATGTAAACAAAAATTATAATACAATCAAAAATATAATTAAAAATAGTGAGTTGGCTAAAACTTACTTTGGTTTTGATGTTTGATCAAAGAAATAGGAGGACACTTAAGTATTAAATGAGAGAGGGTGACTGGGAGTTCAGAATAAGTCACCTTCCTCAGAAATTCTTATTTCAGCTCTGATGTAAATAACACCTTGGAGCTCCATGGCAAGAAAGATTACGAGGGTGAAATCTGTCTAGATTTCTAATCAGAAATTAAGGGGTTTTATTTATAAAGTAGAGAAACTAAGGTTTAGATGAAATATGATGATAGATAAGAAAGTCTAGAGGGGAGGACACTCTGGCATATTTGCATGTGGATTACTACATCACTACCAATAAGGACAGTGGATTTTATTCCAAGTACAATGATAATTGACTGATGTGTGTTATAGAGGAGCATGATATTGATTTATGCACAGATATAAAGGGTTATTTCACCTTTCACAATATTTGACTGTCCTGTCTGTGCTATATGGAAGTCTACAATTACAGTATGATCAATGTATGATTAAAGTACATGTGATCAAGTTGATAACATTTTCTAAATCCAAGAAGGTTTTTATTCTAACAGAACATCCTATGGCATCTGTATGGGAGGAGTTCTTATCCTGGATCTGTTTTTTACCTCATCTCCATGATTTCTACCTCTGCTTATATCCTTAGTATTAGGTAAAACTGGTCATGTCTACTAATGACCATATAATGATAAAATGTTTTATTTATAAACACAAAGAATATTACTAAAGAACTCTACAAAGTCAAAGAAACTTGGTGCATAGGGTAAAAACCAAATAAGTTAATCCCCGAAATCTAGATGATTTTTATTTGAAAAATAACCTGTAAATAAGTCATTAGATTGTAGAACTATGAAACATATGTTTACCTCCTTCTTAGGAAATATTCTTGAAATTTAGCATTCATGGGGACACGTTGGGTAGGTCTCAGAGATAGATAGGCAGGAGTTGGCAAATATATGGAAAAACTTCATGAAGGAAATGCTACTCATCCAAAATATCAGTTTGGCTCATTTAGCTACAACCAGTAATTAACAAAGTATCATAAAAATATATAACAAAGTGTCATAAAAACATACTGAGAACTTACAATAAAATGTTCATTGTTTATTTTAATCTAATTCTGCCACTAACTGTAAGTCATTTTATTCTTCTAACTTATTAATTTCCTGTTATAACAGCAAAGATGATGATAAAAGTAACCCTGTGTTCATTTACTCCTTTATTTATTATTTTTGTTTTTGAGACCCAGTCTAACATAGGCTTGCCTCAAGCTTGCTATGCACCTGAACATATTTAGATTCTGGTCCTTATGCCTCCATCTTCCAGTGCTGAGCTCATATGTGTGCACCAAACAGTGTATTTTGT
This sequence comes from Mus minutoides, assembly GCA_902729485.2. Lineage (NCBI taxonomy): Eukaryota > Metazoa > Chordata > Mammalia > Rodentia > Muridae > Mus > Mus minutoides. The sequence goes on along the minus strand of CACVCL010032462.1, from coordinate 4,598 downwards.
TTGTGTAATACTGAGGATAAAATACAGTTGCTTGTGGATGCTTGACAAGCACTCTACCAACTGAGCTACTTCCTCAAACCCTCTTCCTCCTTTTGAAATGAATATGTTTTGTTTGTCAGAAAGTAGCGATTTTTCCTTCCTCTTGATTTTTCAGGGAGCCTCTTAGTTGCAGTGACTTGAAATGCTACTTTTACCAAGGCGTGCTTCTTTTAATTAACATGAGGTGTGACTCTTCTTTGGTCGTTCTTACTGACTGACCTCTGTTCCCCTCACTTTCTCTAAATCATGTGCTATGTATTTCAGCTCTTCATATCTATATTGTTTTCCTAGTGATTCTATGTGAAATGTATTCAAGTCCAATTGCATCAAGGACTTCAACATAAAACGATATACACTGAAATTAATAGAAGACAATATGGGAAAAAGACTCAAACTCATTGGCACAGGGGAAAATTTCCTAAAGAGAACACCCATGGCTCTGGCTCTAAGATCAACAACTGACGAATGGGACTTCATGAAAATGAAAACTTCTAGAAGTTTCATGAAGTCAATAGGATAAAATGGAAACCTACAGATTGGGAAAAGATCTTCATTAACCCTACATCAGATGAGGACTAAAATCTAAAATATATGAAGAACTCAAGAAATTAGACTTCAGAAAACCAAATAACCCAATTAAAAATGGGGCACAAATCTAAACAGAAAATCTCAATGGAGGAATTCCCAATGGGTAAGAAGCACTTAAAGAAAAGTTCAACATCCTTAGACATTAGGGAAATGCAAATAAAAATGACCCTGAGATTCTACCTTACACCAGTCAGAATGGCTAAGTCTATAAACTCAAGCAACAGCAGATACTGGCAAGGATATGGGGAAAGATGAACATTCCTCTCTTGATGGTGGGATTGCAAACTGGTACAACCACCCTTGAAATCTTTCTTGTGGTTTCTCATGAAATTTGAAATAGTTCTACCTAAAGACTCATCTATACCACTCCTAGGTATATACCCAACAGATATTCCACCATATTTCAATGACATATGCTCCATTATGTCCATAGCAGCCTTATTCATAGTAGTCAGAATCAGGAAACAATCCAGATGTCCTGCAACTGAAGAATGGATCCAGAAAATGTGGTCCCTTTACACAATGGAATACTAGTCAGCTGTTAAAAATGAAGACATCATGATTTTTGGCAGGCAAATGGATAGAACTAGAAAGTATCATCCTGGACAATGTACCCCAGATCCCAAAGCACATGCATGGTATACATTCACTGCTAAGTTGATATTAGCCAAAATCAGAATACCTGTGTCCTTTGTTTCAATTCTGATGAGTCATTTGTATCTTCATAATTAATTATATCATCATCTCCTTTGATAACACTTATGGAATTATTCCTCTTTCAGAAGTACTACTAGCAAAGTAATGATATTTCTAGTAGTTTGTAGAAACAGCATCTATGTGTTGTAGTAAATGTGTCTATGATGGCCATGCTTATACAGTCTTGTTATGCTCTTCCAGTAACTTGGTTATCCCTAAGAAGTACCTCGTTGAATGACCAAATGATTCATTAAGAAATGAACTTAGGCCCTTACTGTCCACACCGCTCCAGCTCAGGGCACAAAGCCCAGGGGCTGTGCACACAACCAGGTTTCCCGCGGGACTCTCCTAGTGATCTCAGGACCACTGGTGAGAGGAACACACATCTGTTCCAGTCCAATCGCGTGGGATCTGAGTCTGCTGCCGGGAGATAGACAGGGGTCAGCGGACCCCTTCCCTTCCGGCCCACACTGCTCCAGCACCAGGCTCAGGGCCCTGGGCCTGCCCATCCAGGTTTCCGGCGGGACTCTCTGGGCGATCTTGGTGAGTGAGCAAAGGGCTGAACAGGGCACCTGTTGGGACACAAACCAGCTCTGAGCTCTAGACACCCTCCCCACCTGAGGACAGTTCTCCCCCTGGGAGAGTCTTCTCTGACAGAACTTGTGAGAGAGCCATATTGGGTCCTAGGTGGCACAGAGACCAGTCTACACAGGTCCGCTCACAGACCACAAAGGGTCGTGCAGACCCAGTCTGAGCAGGTCAGCTCACAGAGTGCAAAGGGTCGTTCAGACCCAGTCTGCTCAGGTCAGCTCATAGACTACAAAGGGCGAGTGAGCAAATGGCTGAGCAGGGCACCTTTCGGGACATACCGAGCTCTGGGCTTCAGACATCCCAGCACCCACCCTGTAGGTGGACAGTTCTTAGCCTGGGGTGGGGTCCCTGCCCAAACGTGTGAGAGAGCCATCTTGGGTTCCAGGTCGCTAAGACCTAGTCTGCGCAGGTCAGCTCAGGGATTGCAAAGGGTAAGTGAGCAAACAGCAGAACAGTGCACCTTTTGGGACACACCAAGCTTTGGGCTCTAGACATCCAGGCTCCCTCCTTGCCTGAGGAAAGTTCTCAGCCCAGGAGGGCTTTCCCGGCTAGAACTTGTGAGAGAGCAATATTAGGTCCCGGGTTGCTCAGAGACCAGTCTGTTCAGGTGAGCTCACAAACTACAAAGGCTCCCACAGAGACCAGTCTGTGCAGGAGAGCTCGCCTGCTGAGACTACTCTGACCACTGAGATTCAGGAGAGAGCTGGGCACCCAGGTCTGCCGACAGAGGCCAACAGAATCACAGGAGGAACAAAATCCAACCAGAGACAACTATAACAACCAACTCCAGAGATTACCAGATGGCGAAAGGCAGACTTAAGAACCTTAATAACAGAAACCAAGACCACTCACCTTCTCCAGAACCCAACACTCCCACTTCAGCCAGTCCTGGATACCCCAACACACCCGAAAAACAAGACTCGGATTTTAAATCATATATCATGGTGCTGGTAGAAGACATGAAGAAGGACATGAAGAAGGACATGAATGACTCACTTAAAGAAATACAGGAGAACAATGCTAAAGAGGTAAAAGTCCTTAAAGAGGAAACACAAAAATTCTTTAAGGAATTACAGGAAAACACAACCAAATAGGTAATAGAATTGAGCAAAACCATCCAGGAACTAAAAAAGGAAAAAGAAATAATAAAGAAAACCCAAAGTGAGACAACTTTGGAGATAGAAACACTGGAAAGAAATCAGGAACCATAGATGTGAGCATCAGCAACAGAATACAAGAGATGGAAGAGCGAATCTCAGGTACAGAAGATTCCATAGAGAACATGGGCACAACATTCAAAGAAAATGCAAAATGCATCAAGAACCTAACTCAAAACACCCAGGAAATCCAGTACACAATGAGAAGACCAAACCTACGGATAATAGGAGTAGATGAAAAAGAAGATTTTCAACTTAAAGGGCCAGCAAATATTTTCAACAAAATAATAGAAGAAAACTTCCCAAACCTAAAGAAAGAGATGCCCATGAACATACAAGAAGCCTACAGAACACCAAATACACTGGACCAGAAAAGAAATTCCTCCCGACACATAATTATCAAAACAACAAATGTATTAAATAAAGATAGAATATTAAAAGCAGTAAGGGAAAAAGGTCAGGTAACATATAAAGGCTGGCCTATCAGAATTACACCAGACTTCTCACCTGAGACTATGAAAGCCAGAAGATCCTGGACAGATGTTATGCAGACCCTAAAAGAACACAAATGCCAACCAAGGTTACTATATCCAGCAAAACTCTCAATTAACATAGATGGAGAAATCAAAGTATTCCATGATAAAACCAAATTCACACAATATCTTTCCACGAATCCAGCCCTTCAAACGATAATAAAGGGAAACCACCAATACAAGGACAGAAATTACTCCCTAGAAAAAACTAAAAAGTAATCTTTCAACAATCCTAAAAGAAGACAGCCACAAGAACAAAATCCTAACCTTAACAAGAAAAATAACAGGAAGCAACAACTACTTTTCTTTAATCTCTCTTAATATCAATGGACTCAAATACCCAATAAAAAGACATAGACTAATAGACTGGCTACACAAACAGGACCCAACATTTTGCTGCTTACAGGAAACACACCTTAGAGATAAAGACAGATGCTACCTTATGGTTAAAGGCTGGAAAACAGTCTTCCAAGCAAATGGTCTGAAGAAAAAAGCTGGAGTAGCCATTCTAATATCGGATAAAATTGACTGTCAACCCAAAGTTATAAAAAAAGAAAAGGAGGGGCACTTCATACTCATCAAAGGTAAAATCAACCAAGATGAACTTTCAATTCTGAATATCTATGCTCCTAATACAAGGGCAGCCACTTTCATTAAAGAAACTGTAGTAAAGCTCAAAGCACACAATAAAGCCCACACAATAATAGTGGGAGACTTCAACTCCCCACTCTCACCAATGGACAGATCCTGGAAACAGAAACTATACAGAGACACACGGACACTAACAGAAGTCAAGAGACAAATGGATTTAACAGATATCTACAAAACATTTCATCCTAAAGCAAAAGGATATACTTTCTTCTCAGCACCACATGGTACCTCTTCCAAAATTGACCATATAATTGGTCACAAAACAGGCCTCCACAGATACAAAAATATTGAAATTATCCCATGCATCCTATCTGACCACCAGGGACTAAGGCTGATCTTCAAT
>CACVCL010032459.1:0-16430 GCA_902729485.2 Mus minutoides | reverse complement strand
ATAATAGAGATGATAGTTAAAAAGACAATAGAAGAGAGATGGATGATAGTTAAGATACTATCTATACATGATAGGGAATAATAATGTACAAGACGAGTAGATGAAGAGATAATAAAAGAGAATACAGAGCTAGGTAGATAAATAAAGACAATAGATAAATAGAATAGCCTAGCATGGTAGCCTGATTTGTTAACCACATCACTCAGGGGCCAGAGTCAATAGGATGTTTGTGAGTTCAAGGCCAGCCTGATCTAAATACTGAGTGCTAGGACAGGCAAGGCTATTCAGAGAAAGCTTGTCTTGAAAAAATAAAAATAAAACAAAACCAAAATGCAGATGAAGTAGATGACAGGTCTAGATCATAGAAGAAGATATCACAGAGATTGATTGTTAAACAGGAGATCTGTAGTTAATAGAGACAGATATTAGAAGATAAGATTAGCTGGATAAGTAGATGAAGGTAGAATGAATGTAACGGAAGGTCTGGTAAGGGAAGGTCTGGTAAGGGAACGATGGGAATTGTTAGACCACAGAATGAGAGGACAGCTTAGTTGGAACATTTCTCCTTTCATAAGGACAGCAGTCATATTACTTCCTATTGCTGAGAAACCCCCCCCACCATGACCAGCATTTGAGAGCTTACGTCTATCTTTTTTCTTCATTTTTCCACAATAGTTTTCTTTCTTTTTTTAAAAAGAAAATTTTTGTTTTTATTGTAGTGCACTGGTATTTCACCTGCGTGAATGTCTATGTTAGGATGTCCGAGCTCCTTGAGCTAGAGTTACAGACAGTTGTGAACTGCCATGTGGGTGCTTGCCTCGGGATTCATTCCAATAACAGCAGAACACATTATTTCAGAAATATTATCCAAGGATGGACTATAAACTCCAACACACAGAATAGTCCAGCAAAACCTCCCCTCTCCACCTATTCAGAATGCTGCGTCTTTTCTCATGGCCAGCCTAGGCCTCTCCACTCCTGGGTCAACATAGGTACAGTCCTCAGTATCTTTTCTCACCTACTGGGGCTATGGTTGCAATGACCATGGTCAAAGCCATGATCATATCTTTGGATGTGATCCCATGCCAGAGCTGCCATACTGCTGAATTAAAATTCCTCTACAAGCCGGGTGGGGGGTGGGGGTGGTAGTGGCTCCGGTGGAGGCAACTGCGCACTCCTATAATCCCAGCACTTGGGAGGCAGAGGCAGGTGGATTTCTGAGTTTGAGGCCAGCCTGGTCTACAAAGTGAGTTCCAGGACAGCCAGGGCTACACAGAGAAACCCTGTCTTGAAAAACCAAAAAAAAAAAATCCTCTACACATGTGTACTAGGCTTTGAACTCAAATCACTTGCCCTGACCTCATTTTCCAAATCTAGATTCTGGGAGGCCTTATTTAGACCTTTAAAATTTAGTCTTCAGGAGAGGAGCTCAGGTATCTTGTATACTTAATAGAGCTTCCAGGATTTTCCATCAAACAAAATTCTGTAGCTTTATGTGGCAGTTAGGTGAGAAGCTCAAAGCCAGAGTGTTGGGAATTTCTTTATGAGTGTAGGCAGGCCTGGGGTAATTCTTGGAGGTAAGTGAGCAGTGAGTCCATTCTAGAGCCCACAGTCCAGCAAANGTGGAAGCCTAAGCCAACCTTTTCTCCCGCTAGTTGCTTTGGTCATGGTGTTTCTTCAAGGAATGGTAACCCTGACTTCAACAGGTCCCTTGCTCAGATTAACTACTTGGTGCAGTAAGACATGCTCACTTTCACGGAGATCCCAGTGGTTGCCAACCCACAGGGAGTGGATGCTTCTCTTTCCCATTGTTCACTGTCTTTTTTCTTTCCCCTCTAAGGATCTAGGCAGAAGCTTCAGCACCACGTTCTGGGCTCTTCCTCTTCAACTAAGGACAATTAGTTGGCAACTAATCCACTGTCATTGGATTGGATATTTCAGTTTAGTATTCACAGGCACTGTAGTCCTGAGCCCTCATTTCCCACTGTGCCCCTTATCCCTTTCGGTCTCTCCTCACCTGCAAGTGTTACTTTATAATAAATCTTCCCATCTCTGGGTTAGTCAACTTTCCAATCACCTTGTTTACTGGGTGCCAGAATCTTTCCCATAGTGATCCTTCTAAAAAGCAAATGTAGTTTTAAGTGGCTCAAAATCTTCCAGGGTCTCCCTACAGTCTACAAATAAACCCTAAATTCTTCAATATGCTCTAAGAGATCCTTCATGGCCCAGACCGCCTGACTGTGCTGCCTCACTTCTCCTCCAACCTTGCTTGTACCCAGAGATTGAACCATAGCCTATTGACTCAGGCATTTCGTCATTCAGTTCCTGCTTTATTTTTTTAAAGGTGTATCTATTTATTGTATGTATATGAGTACACTGTAGCTGTCTTCAGTCACACTAGAAGAGAGCATCAGACTCCATTACAGATGGTTGTGAGCCACCTTGTGGTTGCTGGAAATTGAACTCAGCACTCCTGGAAGAGCAGTCAGTGCTCTTAACTGCTGAGCTATCTCTCCAGCCCCAGTTCCTGCTTTATTTACCATTACACAATTAGTGTTTGGGAGGGGGGACTGGAGCATACATATGGGTGAGTGTGCATTTGCCCTGGCATGAGGTCAGAGGGCAACTTGCAGGCATTGGTTGTTCTATCTTCCCATGATTTAGGTCACAGGATCAAACTCAGGTTGTCTGCTCATGGAAAGTCACCAAACCACTTCAAGATTGACATTTTCAAAGTATCTCCCTGATTGGAAATGAAAGAACATTTTGAAATCCAGGCATAGTAGTACATGCCTTGAAACCAGCACTTGAGAGGCAGAGGAAGGTAGATCTCTTTGAGTTTGAGGCCAGCCTGATCTCCATAGTGAGTTCCAGGTCAGCCAGGGCTACATAGTGAAACTCTGTCTCGAGAAAACAAAAACCAAAAAGAATGCCTTGATCCCAGATTACCACATGGTCTTCTCCCCTTAACAGAAGCCAATCAACCTTTCATCCACTAGGTCTGACTTCCACTTCAGTCTACCTGATGAATTCATTCCCACAGTCCAAAACTCAGCTTGCAAGCTTTAAAATTCAAGAGCACCCCTTCCCTTCTTCCCTTGCCAAGTTGAGCATATCCTCAACACTTTCCTTGGCATCTTGTTAGGTTATAGCATGTGGTAGTTTAGATGTAAAATGTCTGCCAAAGACCCAAGTTTTGAAGAATTGCTCCTCTAGGTGTGGCCTGAGAAAGAAACTTAGGTCATTGGGAGCATGCCTTTGAGGCACTGTTGGGACCTTGCTCCCCTTCCTCTCCCTGCTTCTCTGCATGGTAAACCTGCTGCATGCTGCTACCATGATGCACTAAGTTGCTAGATGTCCAAAGCTACAGGGCCAACCAACCATGGACTGAAACCATGAGCCAAAAACTCACCCTTTCCTCCTAAATTGAGTCTTTCATTTCCTCACAGTGATGTAAAAGTGAGTGGCACACAGCACTGTCCACTCACAGGTCTGTGTCACTAGATGAGTTTGCAGCTTTATATCCCTATAACCCAGCACTTGATTTAATTGTATCCTTGGAATGGATACATTTATACTGGTGTGTGTGTGTGTGTGTGTGTGTGTGTGTGTGTGTGTTTGTGCCCCTGAGAGTACAGAAAGGTCCTCCTTTGAATCATAGAAAATGCCTTCCTTTATTCATGATCTTTCTCTACTGGAGGACCCTGTCCATCTAAGACCCAAAAATCTTGTAAGGGATAGGTGGACCCTGTGTGTTGCTCAATATTCCACAAACAGGCTGCTAGAGGAAGGGGGAAGAGGGTTTAGTTTCGTTGATTTGGTTTGGTTGTTGTTGTTGTTGTTGTCCTGGGGAGTCAAATCCAGGGTCCTAAGCTTGCCAGACAAGCACTCTGCCATTGAGCTGTTCCTTAGCCCAAGGAGGGGGGTTTTGAGCATTCTCCCAATGTTGCATGATTTAGAATAGAAGTCTCTTGAACACAGACCTACACGGGAGGTGTAAACTCGCAGTAGGCTTCAGTGAAGCAGGNGTCCCCTTGTCCTTCACAATTGGCAAGATCGACCTGCAGATTTCCTGGGCTCCATGGCCTATGGGTGACATTGGAAATAAGAGGAATAGGTACCTTCCCCATGATGCAGACAGCTCCCCACGGACTAGACATAGTAAAGCTGTGAGGTTTGAAAACCAGAAGGGGTGTTAGGGTGAGAAGCTTGACTGAATTTGTGACTAAATCCTGTCAGTCTTTAGTTGAGATTAACCAATTTAGGAAGAAGCAGGTTGAACCTAACACCTTTGCTGAAATGGTAAGCTGATTTCTATGTACGAATCCTTGAAAACTGAGATTCACTCATTCTTTCACTCATTTCTTCATTCATCCACTCAACATGTTCATGAAGGACCACTTTTCTAATATTTTTATTTTATTTAACACTTTAAAATTATTATTTTATCACTTTTATCATTATAAATCTGCTTATATCACACACATAACACAATATGCATGCAAAATTCAGGGGACCATTTTCTTTTCTCTTTTCAAAAAAATTTTTATTTTTAAAGTTTTATCTATTTATTATTTATATGTGTACACTGTTGCTGTCTTCAGACACACCAGAAGAATGCATCAGATTCCATTACAGATGGTTGTGAGCCGCCATGTGGATGATATGAATTGATCTCAGGATCTCTAGAAGAGTAGTCTCTGCTCTTAACCACTGAGCCATCTCTCCAGCCCCATCTGAGGACCATTTTCAAGAGTAAGTTTTCTCCTTCTACTGTGGGTTCCAGGGATTGAACTCAAGATGTCTTGACACTGTCAAGATGCATGGCACTGTTACCTACTGAGCCATGTTAGTGGTCCCAGCATCACTTTGGTGCCTAGCAATGACCCTGCACATTTTATTCTCACAAAGCCTTTTTAGTGCATCTATTATAATCGCCATGGTGTGCTTACAAAGCTAAATAAGTGTGCTTAGTTTAGGACATAATGTAGGGTTTCAATCTGGATCCTCTCCCTTTAAGAACTAAAGCATGCCAGGAAATACCAATGACCTGCTATAGAAGGTCCTATCCTGGAACTCACTATATAGACTAGGCTGGCCTTGAACTCACAGAACTCTGCCTACTTCTGCCTCCCAAAGTGCTGGAATTAAAGTTTATGCCACTATGCACTTTGATTTTTTTTTTAATTTTTGGTTATGTGTGCATGTGTGCGTGCTCGCCCGCAGGTACTTTCATGAGTGCATTTCCCATAGAAGCCAGAAGCCAGAGTGTGATCCCCTGGTTGTGAACCCCAGATGGGAATGCTGTGAACTGAACCCAGATCTTCTGAAGGGGCAGTAGATCTTAATTGGTGAGTCATCTCTTATTGATCATTGAGTGATCTCCCCAGCTCCAGGAAGAACCTTCAGACTGGAACATGTGAGGCAACTTCTTGGCACTGACAGAATTTGGAGAGGCAGAGAAGAGGATGAGATTACAGAGCAAGTGGTTGCATGCAGCTCTGGTTCTCAAGTTCTATCATTCTGGAAGGATGCAAACATCGGGAAGTGTTGAAAACACAACAGTGGAAGGACTGAATTATGTAAACCCCACACCCACACCCACCACCTTTGGCACTAACCTTTGAAAAGTCATAGCCTCTGCCCCAGTGACCCAAAATTTAAGAGGCTAAGAAGAGGCCCTATGCCATACAAGCACACATAAGGTAGGAGGGCTTCAAATTAGCAGAGCAACCTCCAGATCAGTATCTGTGTCCGATTTTTTATCTTTCTAGGCAATAAAATGTGAAGCACATTTATTTGGCAGCGAGGAGAAAGGCAGACTGTGGGCTTTTCATAATTCTTTGGAGTTTTATAGCATGTCAGTTATTATAGCTCTGTTTACCACAGAGCCTGTGTCTCTGGAGCTGGAGCAGGCTGTGGATGTAAAAGGAAATGTGGTCACAACAGTAAAGCTCATGGTGGAGGGAGGGCTTGGTATCCAGGCTCTTAACTCTTTGAAGATCTGTTCAGCGAACAAATGCATGTCTGACTGACTGGGGTTAGAGCTCAGTTGGTAGAGCGCTCACTCAGCCCTGGCTTCAAGTCCCAGCACTGCATAAAGTGGGTGTGGGGATGGTACAGGCCTGTCATGATAGCCCTTGGAGGGTGGAGGCACGGTCAACATTCAAGGCCACTTTCCTCCTTGTAGAAAGTTGGAGGTCAGCCATAGTTATATTGAGATCCTATTATTATAAACAAACAAATATAGAATAAAATTTGTATCTACATTACATACCAGGACTCCCCTGGGAAACACACCCTAGACATTAGAGATATATTTTACATGAAACCTGTCACCCTAGACTCTCTACTGTTATGGATGCTTTAGTGTGGTCTATGGGGTTCATGTCTATGGGGTTTGCTACCATTCAAATTTATTATGTTTTCAAGAGTACTTGGCATATGGGATTCCTTTCAATCTTATAATTTCATAGCTATCTTTTGAATAGAATTTAGTATATATAAAATAATTATAGTATGCAGCCTGATGATTATTCCTTCATGATAAACATCTGCTTACAGGGATCAATTCTTGTATAGAGTAATGCTAAGTTTTCCATGTCTAGAACACAAGTTCTCAGAAAGAAAAAAAAAAAAGACGGGATTACTGGGTAAGAAAAAATTTTGGTGCTAAAACACTGGTGTCCAAGTCTCTGTCTTCAGGCTTACCAAAGTGCTGGACTCAAAGATAAAGAACAGTTGTCATGAGAAGTAGAAAGGAGCCTTCAGAAGATAGACCTGGGTCATTCAGTTCCATACCTGTTGCTGCTACTGCAAATGGGGCTGGCTGAATCCAAAGGACTAAGCTGAATAGCAGGAATCATGGTACTGTAATGCTGGCCAGAGGGCCTTTAGCAGGTGGACATTGTTGTAGAACACAGCCCTCTGACCAAAACAGACATCATCTTTATCAGATCAACCATGCATTCTCTCAAGAGACCATCAGAAGCAACCTGTGGAATGCTGACCTTCCCTCAGAAAAGGAGTCCCTGGATCCTTAGGTGAGACTCCAGCTTCTCCTTGCAGGCATTTAATTCAATTCTGCCCTAATTGTACTTAGTCTGGGGCTTAGGGCTTACTGAAGCACAATGGCTGTGGAGGGATGTAGTTAGATGGATGTATCAGATGTGCTGTGTGAAGAGTTTCCAGTGCGCCTTCTTAGGGTTCCCCCATGTACCTGCTTGTAACTCTTCACCCCCACACTGCAAGGAAATAGTTTCCTTGGTTTGTTTTCTATTGCTAGGATAGACTGCCATTAACAGAAATGACTTGAGGTGGAAAGGGTTTATTTCATCTTACAGCTTGTAGTCCATCATGACAGGAAGTCAGGGCAGGAACTAAAAGCTGGGACCTGGAAGCAGGAACTGAAAAAGAAGCCATGGAAGTATGCTGCTTACTGGCTTGCTCCCATGGATTGCTCAACCTCTTTTCTTATGCTGTTCAAGAGCACGTGCTTAGGGGAACACCACCCATGGTGGGCTGGGTCGTCCTCTCTCAATTATCAGTCCAGAAAACCCTACAGATGTGCATATAGTAAATCTGATGGAGGCATTTTCTCAATTGTGTTTGTTTCTGTTTGACTCCAGCTTGTGTCAAGCTGAGAAAAAACTAAACAGAACATAACCTCAGTAAATTCATTGGTTCTGCTGGATGACCATCAGAAGAAACATCTGTTGGTTTGTCGTTGGGGCCTTAGGAGGAGGGAGTAGATGCTGCTTATGTTTCTCCAGAGAGAAACCAAGGCCTATCATTGCATATCTAGCCAGAGAGTAAGAAGGAGGAATTTCCAAGATAATGAGGCTAAGCTGCCACACTAAGCCTCATAGAAGCAAAAATCTATGTTCTGTGTTTTTCCCCATCAAGTCCTTAGAAAGCAGATGCCTTGGGATAATAGAAAGGGAAAGTGGGTTCATTACTTTTCTGTTGCTATAACAAAACCCCTCAACAAAAACAACTCATGGAAGACAGGGTTCGTTTTAGCTCATAGCTACAGCAGGATACGAGTCTCTCATGGCAGGAAGGCACAGCAGCAAGTGACAGGCCCAGAGGGAGGAAGAAGAGATTGAAAGATCACATCTTCAACTCCATTCAGAAAGAGGAGAAGAGCAAAAGTGGAAGTGGAGAGCATTTATAAACTCTGAAAGCCCGCCCCTATGCTACGCTTGCTCCAGCAAAGCTGTACCTCCTGAACTTCCTCTGACAGTACTACCAACTGAAGATTTGCCGTTCAAATCCCTGAGCCTATAGGGCAGTGGTTCTCAACCCGTGGGTGGAGACCCCTTGGGGGGAGTCAAATGGTCTTTTCATAGGGGTCATATATAAAATATTTATATTATGATTCACTACAGTAGCAAAATTACTGTTATGAAGTAGCAGTGAAATCCTGTTATGGTTGGGGGACCCACAACATGAAGATCTGTATTAAAGGCTCACAGCATCAGGATGGTTGAGAAGCACTGCTCTAGGGGATATTTCTATTACAAACCTCACAGAAAGGAGGTGTGGCCTGTGTTCTGTCATATTTCACCATTTTAACTATCTGTGAGGTAGGCTCTCCATGCACACCTTACAAACAAGAGTCAGCTAACTCTGAGCTAACATCACTTCAAAGTGGTGCTCACCCATCTGAAAGCACAGGAGCTTCCCTGCTGTCTGGTTGTCCTTCTGTGAATGTTCTATATAAGCCAGACTCTAAAGATCAGGGTCTATATGAAGGTGGTAAAAACTAAGCTAAAGGAATATGTCTTTTTAGGTTCCAATCTAAGGTGGCTGCACAGTGCACAGTGCACATTCCTTGGCAAGGGAATAAAAATAAGCTGCCTAAATCGGATGAGAAAAGAGACAGCCGTATTTGGTTTGTCCATGGGATGAACATGCCAGAAGCCTACCTTCTCTTGGAGATAGCACTTCAGAGTTCTCCTAACCATCTTGATAACTTACCAAGAAGAAGAATAGTGATACCAAAATGTTACTTCTCCCAGAGAAAAAGCCAGGAGTAGGCCTGGCCTTGCAGCCTCCCCCACCCCACCCCCCACCCCGTCTTCCTAGCTTGAGCATTAAAGAGCTCTCTGTGAAAGCTGGATGGTCAGTCAGTCCCACTGATACTATTCACAGCTGCCTGCCTGAGCTGACTAAAATAGAGTGTGATCTCAAATAGGTCTCAGCAACCAGCTTGCTCCATTGTCATGGTCACATGGTGAAGATGTTCAGGGTTGCTCTGCAAAAAAAGGGACCAGCCCAGGGCTCTGCTCACATCAGGGAAGTATTTGTTTCATCTCCTGCTGTTAAAGTTCTTAATGTAAACTGCTCTGATCACAGATGATTTAACAAAAGCCACATAGGGGAGTAACAAGAGACAAGGGCACTGAGGTCCCTCCACAGCCCACAAGAGAGACTTTGGGGGTCTAAGCGAGTTTGGGAAGTTTCCACAGAGTCGGCAGATCCCATACTTGGGTCCCCGAAAAGGGTCTGGGCCAGAGACAGTCCAGCCAGAAAGACAGAATTAAAACATGGCAAGGTCTTTGCCAAGGGCATACTAAAGGTCCCATCTATCACCCATGGAAGGCAATGTCTGGGAAGAGATAATTGACTTTTCATGTAACAGATGAAGTTTTACATGACATGTTTCCTGAGTGACAGCTTTGCCTTGGGACAACAGCAACATGCAGGAGGGAAAATATACCCAAACTATCATCCTATCCTCAGGCCAGGGTCTAACTTAGACCTGCAAGGTTATTTCCATCACTTAGACCCCAAACTCCATCTGTCTTTGAGTCATCCCAGAAAACAGAATGGTCCCCACGTTCCAGTCCACAAATGGCTATTACTTATATTTGACCATATAATCAGTCACAAAATAGGCCTCAGCAGATAAAAAATATTGAAATTATCTCATGCATCCTATCAGATCACCACGCACTAAGGCTGATCTTCAATAACAGCATTAATAATAGAAAGCCAGCATTCACGTGGAAACTGAACAACACTCTACTCAATGATACCTTGGTCAAGGAAGAAATAAAAAAAGAAATTAAAGACTTTTTAGCGTTTAATGAAAATGAAGCCACAACATACCAAAACTTATGGGACACAAAGAAGGCATTCCTAAGAGGAAAAATGATAGCCCTGAGTGCCTCCAAAAAGCAACTAGAGAAAGCATACACTAACAGCCTGACAGCAAACCTAGAAGCTCTAGAACTAAAGGAAGCAAATTCACCCAAGAGGAGTAGACGGCAGGAAATAATCAAACTCAGGGCCGAAATCAACCAAGTGGAAACAAAAAGAACTATTCAAAGAATCAACCAAACCAGGAGCTGGTTCTTTGAGAAAATCAACAAGATAGATAAACCCTTAGCCAAACTCACTAGAGGGCACAGGGACAGCAATCTAATTAACAAAATCAGAAATGAAAAAGGAGACATAACAACAGATACTGAGGAAATGCAAAACCTCATCAGATCCAACTACAAAAGGCTATACTCAACAAAGGTAGAAAACCTGAATGAAATGGACAACTTCCCAGACAGATACCAGGAACCAAAGTTAAATCAGGATCAAATTAATGATCTAAACAGTCCAATTTCCTCTAAAGAAATAGAAGCAGTCATCAATAGTCTCCCAACCAAAAAAAGCCCAGGACCAGATGGGTTTAGCGCAGAGTTCTATCAGACCTTCAAAGAAGACCTAATTCCAACTCTCCTCAAACTATTCCACAAAATAGAAACAGAAGGTACTCTACCCAATTCGTTCTACGAAGCCAAAATTACTTTGATACCTAAACCACACAAAGATCCAAACAAAGAAAGAGAACTTCAGTCCAATTTCTCTCATGAATATTGATGTAAAAATACTCAATAAAATCCTCCCTAACCGAATCCAAGAACACATCAAAACGGTCATCCATCATGACCAAGTAGGTTTCATCCCAGGGATGCAGGGATGGTTTAATATATGGAAATCCATCAACGTAATACACTATATAAACAAACTCAAAGACAAAAACACACATGATCATCTCCTTAGATGCTGAGAAAGCATTTGACAAAATCCAACACCCTTTCATGATAAAAGTATTGGAAATATTAGAAACTCAAGGCTCATGCCTAAACATAATAAAAGCAATCTACAGCAAACCAGTAGCCAACATCAAAGTAAATGGAGAGAAACTCCAAGCTATCCCACTAAAATAAGGGACTAGACAAGGCTGCCCACTTTCTCCCTACCTATTCAATATAGTACTTGAAGTCCTAGCCAGAGCAATTCAACAACAAAAGGAGATCAAGTGGATTCAAATTGGAAAGGAAGAAGTCAAAATATCACTCTTTTCAGATGATATGATAGTATATATAAGCGACCCTAAAAATTCCACCAGGGAACTTCTAAACCTGATATACAGCTTCAGTGCAGTAGCTGGATATAAAATTAACTCAAACAAATCAAAGGCCTTTCTCAACACAAAGGATAAACGGGCTGAGAAAAAAATTACAGAAACAACACCCTTCACAATAGTCACAAACAATATAAAATACCTTTGTGTGACTCTAACTAAGGAGGTGAAAGATCTGTATGATAAGAACTTCAAGTCTCTGAAGAAAGAAATTGAAGAAGATCTCAGAAGTTGGAAAGATCTCCCATGCTCATGGATTGGCCGGATTAATATAGTCAAAATGGCTATCCTGCCAAAAGCAATCTACAGATTCAATGCAATCCCCATCAAAATACCAACTGAATTCTTCGCTGAGTTAGAAAGGGCAATTTGCAAATTCATCTGGAATAATAAAAACTTAGGATAGCAAAAACTATTCTCAACAATAAAAGAACCTCTGGGGGAATCACCATGCCTGATCACAAGTTGTACTACAGAGCAATTGTGATAAAAACTGCATGGTACTTGTAGAGCAACAGACAGGTAGATCAATGGAATAGAATTGAAGATCCAGAAATGAACCCACACTCCTATGGTCATTTGATCTTTGACAAAGGAGCTAAAACTATCCTGTGGAAAAAAGACAGCATTTTCAACAAATGGTGATGGCACAACTGGCAGTTATCATGCAGAAGAATGGGAATTGATCCATTCTTATCTCCTTGTACAAAGCTCAGGTCTAAGTGGATCAAAGACCTCCACATAAAACCAGAGACACTGAAATTTATAGAGGAGAAAGTGGGGAAAACCCTTGGAGATATGGGCACAGGGGAAAAATTCCTAAACAGAACACCAACAGCTTGTGCTGTAAGATCAAGAATTGACAAATGGGACCTCATGAAATTGCAAAGCTTCTGAAATGCAAAAGACACTGTCAATAAAACAAAAAAGTCACCAACAGATTGGAAAAGGATTTTTACCAATCCTAAATCTAAAAGGGTACTAATATCCAATATATACAAAGAGCTCAAGAGGATGGACTCCAAAAAATCAAATAACCCATTAAAAATGGGGTACAGAGCTAAACAAAGAATTCCCAACTGAGGAATACTGAAAGGCAGAGAAGCACCTGAAAAAATGTTCAACATCCTTAATCATCAGGGAAATGCAAATCAAAACAACCTTGAGATTCCACATCACTCCAGTCAGAATGGCTAAGATCAAAAATTCAGATGACAGCAGATGCTGGTGAGGATGTGGAGAAAGAGGAACACTCCTCCATTGCTGGTGGGATTGCAAGCTGGTACAAGCACTCTAGAAATCAGTCGGGAGGTTCCTCAGACAATTGGACATAGTACTACTGGAAGATCCAGCAATACCTCTCCTGGGCATATACCCAGAAGATGTTCCAACTGGTAAAAAGAACACATGCTCCACTATGTTCATAGCAGCCTTATTTACAATAGCCAGAAGCTGGAAAGAACCCAGATGTCCCTCAACAGAGGAATGGATACAGAAAATGTGGTACATTTACACAATGGAGTACTACTCAGCTATTAAAAACAATGAATTTATGAAATTCTTGCACAAATGGATGTATCTGGACGATATCATCCTGAGTGAGTAACCCAATCACAAAAGAAGTCACTTGATATGCACTCACTGGTAAGTGGATATTAGCCCAGAAACCTAGAATACCCAAGATACAATTTCCAAGAGACAAGAAAATCAAGAAAGACCAATACGTGGATACTTCATTCTTCCCTAGAATAGGGAATTAAATATACATGGAAGTAGGCACAGAGACAAAGTTTGGAGCTAAAATAAAAGGATGGACCATCCAGAGAATGCCCCACTCAGGTGGTCCATCACATAATCAGTCACCAAATGCAGACACTACTGCATACGCCAGCAGGATTCTGCTGAAAGGACCCTGATATAGCTGTCTCCTGTGAGGCTTTGACAGTCCCTGACAAATACAAAAGTGGATGCTCACAGTCATCTATAGGGCAGAACACAGGGTCCCCAATGTAATAGCTAGAGAGAGTACCCAAGAGCTGTAGGGGGTCTGCAACCCTATAGATGGAACAACAATATGAACTAATCATAACCCCAGAACTCATGTCTCTAGCTGCATATGTATTAGAAGATGGCCTAGTTGGCCATTATTGGGAAGAAAGGCCCTTGGTCTAGCAAAGTTTATATGCCCCAGTAGAGGGGAATGCCAGAGCCAAGTAGTGGGAGTGGGCAGGTGGGGGATCACAGCCGGGGGAGGGTATAGGGAACTTTCGGGATAGCATTTGAAATATAAATAAAGAAAATATCTAATAAAAAAAATTTTTAAAGGCCGACCTGAGCGAGTGGGGGTGACCTGAGCGAGCGGGCAGACCAAAGCGAGCAGGGTTGACCGGAGCGAGGAAAAAAAATAAAAGAAAAATAAAAGAACTATAATCTGTGCTCTCCATTTGGCACAAGCATCTTCCCTATTGAATCTTGCTGGCTCTTCCAGCCTCACTGGCTTTGCTCCCTCATCCTCACCATGGTCCATGCCTTCTGAAGCTCACCCGGCCTACTATAGAATCTTTCATTGCTTGCTTCCTTATGTTTTCCTTGGACCCTGGTCTGTCTCCACCAGACTGTGAAATCCCTGGGGGAAGAGACTGTCTCACTGGTGTCTGGATCCTGGGAGCTATATAGCCATTGTAAGGAGAGTTCTGTTCTCAGGAATTACTAGGGGCAACAAGATAATTCACTGCCAGTTACCCAGTTTATTCTGGTAAAATCTAATCTTAAAGAGCAATGAAATCCAACCTTGGACTCCGTTTTTGTTAATGTCACTGGATCCCTCTTGAGAAATGCAGATTGTTAGGGATTTGTTGTTAGGCAACCCCGTGTGATTTTCAAACTATTCAGTAGCCAGGAAGCCTAGGCACAGATATCTCAATGACAAGTCCTGATGAGAAAGGGACTCCTGGTATCACCTATATTTGAAGATATATCTGCAGCTAATGCTAGTATGGTGGATTGAATGAGAATGGCTCCCATAGTCTCATACATTTAAATCCTGGGGCTCCAGTTGATGGAACTGCTTGGGAAGGATTAGGAGGTGTGGATTTGTTGGAGGAGGTGTGTTATGGGGTGGGCTTTAAGTCTCAGAAGACTCCTGCCATTCCCAGTGTTTCTTCTCTGCCTCCTACTTGCAAAATCAAGATGTGATCTTTCAGCAGCTGCCTCAGTGGCCTGTTGCCATCCCTTCACTCTACCAGCATAGCCTCCAGCCCACTATAAGTTGTCTTGCTGATGGTATTTAGCACAGTAATAGAAAGGTAGCCAGGGCCCTTTAACAGCCATCAGTGACATGGCTGCCAGGCCCAGTGACTTGCACCTGCAGACTCAACACTTGGGAACCTGAAGCAAAAACATTGTTACAAGTTCAATGTCAGCCTAGGCTACTTGAGGAAGTCCACACCAGCCTAGTCTGGCTGCAGAGTGAGACTGTCTCAAGCAAAAAGAAAAAGATGAAGCTTGGAGAATCTGTTGGTATTGATGAGACACTGCACAAATTCTGGGGCCTGTCTGCTTTCCTCTCTGCAGAGGAGGAGAGCCCAGCGAAAGGATAAAATCTAAAATTAACTAAAGATCCTAGGAATCCCTGCCCACCACATATCCCTGTGCTCTGGAGCAAACCACTTCACATTCTGGCATTTCCTCGGTCTACGGAATGCTTGTTATGCCAACTACACGGGAGGCTGATGCAGGAGAATTGCAATTTCAAGGCCTGTCAAGGCAACATAGTGAGCCTTCTTTGTCTTATTTGCCTCAAGATAAATACAAATGAGCACGAGGGTATAGCTCAGGGGGTAGTGTACTTGCATAGTGCACATGAGGCAGTGCATTCATTTCCTGATACCACAAAAAAGACAAAAAGGGCTTAGATTTCAATTTCCTTTTCTCTAGCATGGACTGAGAGTCCTGTGAAGTAAGAGAAAACATACATGCAAAGTGCATGTAATGACAACAGCTTGCTGTTCCCTTGGGGTGCTGTGGCAGACAGGCCCTCATTCCATTAGCAAATGGCCTGTTCCCCAGGCTACTGTCACTCAGCTCCTGAGAGCCAAGCATGGTGCTCACCGAGGGTCTCTGCTCACTCTGAGCTTCTTTACATCTTCGTGTTCGTGACTCTAAGTGCATGATTTTATTATGCATCTGTAGGCAGTAAACCCGTGGTGTAAATAGAGTAATACAGAAATAGCAATTTCACCTTAGAGTGGTGGTTCTCAATGCTGCAACCCTTTAATGCAGTGCCTCACATTGTGGTGACCCCCCCACCATCAAATTACTTTGTTGATGCTTCATAACTGTGATTTTGCTGTTACGAATGTTGATGTAAGTATCTGATAGGCAGGATATTTGATTGGGGGTCATGACCCACAGTTTGGGAACCACTACTTTAGATGAAAAAAAGTGGACAGCTGCCTTTGTGCACTGATCACCCCAGCCACCTCTCCATTCATCTCTCCAGCCATCTCTCCATTCATCTCTCCAGCCATCTCTCCATTCATTGCTCCAGCCATCTCTCCATTCATCTCTCCAGCCATCTCTCCATCCACCTCTTCAGCACCTCTCCTTCTGTTCTTAGATATTTATTATAACTCTAAATGTACACTTACTCATCTGGTCAGTGTACTACCATGGCAATAGTAAGGTAACTAAGGCACTGTCTTCTTCCCATAAGCGGTCATGGCCCTGGTTCCCCATTGGACACTCCAGAGTGCTCACAGTGAGGAACACTTCCTTTCCATCCCTGCGAGGGATTCTCCTGTGCTGACAACATTCAGATTACTCAGAAGAGAGTGTACTTTTGAAGTGAAAGTTAATGTTGAAGAAGAGGTAGAGAGGACTGGAGCTATGGCTTAGCAGTGAAGAGACATTGCTTTTCTGCTCTTGTAGAGGAACCAGGTTCAGTTCCCACACCGATATGGCAGCTCACAACTTTGCCAGTCAGCTTTGAGGATCAGATGTG